>JAHBCN010004841.1:0-60281 GCA_019359885.1 Listronotus oregonensis | reverse complement strand
ACTTGCTACAGTTTGAACTTTGACCGAAATACAACTTTTGATGCTAAATTTTTGTTACTGTTATGCATCAGTGGCTAGCATAGTTTAAATTTTATTCATTTTTTTACTATACGTTTGTCAGATCTTTTTTGGTATTATTATTATAAGCAATTTAAAACATGTTACTTATTCTCTGCTTTATTGTACATGAAAAAGTACTCATTAAAATACCTTGATAAACTTAATGGCTTTCGAGATATTCTAATTTTAAACTTACAAAGTAAGAAAAGAGTAACATTTAAAATTAAAGACAACAGTAACTTTCACCAAAAAATGTTCCAAGTTTCCACATCTTGCTAGAATATAGCTTCTTCTCAATATTTTTTTTGTAAAAATTGGAATTCTTATTAATATTAAATATTACCCTTCTCGTATTACGTCATTTTTAAATTAAAATATCTCGGAATGCATTAAATTTATTGATGTGTGTATTAAATTAACAATAATAGCAATACAAAAAAGCTATGACAAAATAATGGTACAAAAAAAATAAAATCGACCAAAGCTACGCCATTGCTTTATTATAGTAACCAAAGTTTATCATTAAAAGCTGTATTGCGGCCCATGTCTTAACTAAAACAAGTTTCATTTGAATCGAAAATCCCATTTTAAGATCAAGGGAAAATCGCAGTTCTTTATTTTTTTCTACAACCTGTATTTAAAAATAAGGCCGTTTTAAACTGTGTGTGTGCTATATGTCTAAGGAATAGCGTCCCCTACAATACTTAGCATTCTGAACTCCATTCTTCTTGCTCACCGTCGAGCTGTAGGGGATCTGTCGCTCTTCTATAGGTATTTTCACGGCTTCTACTCAAGTTGTCCAGTATAATTCCTTCTCTAGCAACTCATAACAGAATAACCCGTAGTGCAACTTTTATGCATCCTTTTACAGTTCAGTTAGAGAGGTCCCGAACTTTCCGCTTTCTTCGTTCCTTCATCCTCAGAGTGTCAAGACTATGGAACCTGCTGCCCGCAGGAGATTTTCCTTCCCCTTCCAATCTTGTTTAGTCCCGTGTAAACAAACTTTCTCTCACCACACTTAAGACACCCACGGTACGTTAGTACTTATACCTAAAGTCCAAAATTTCTGTCAGTGACTCATTTAATACCGGCCACCCAACCGACGAAGCGGCTGAATAAAAATCTAACACTAGTAAATTAATGATTTTTAAGCCTATGATATACTTTTCCGCTCAAATAACAGTGAACCGGCCAAAAGTTTCATCGCCACGTTGTCATAATTCGCAAGAATAAATCACCAGCTAGCGATCGCACTTAAAATAACACGCCAATATGTATTGAAATCATTGTTATCGGGAAGACAATAAAAGTGGCAACACACATTCCTTAGTTTACAACTTGAAGAGACTTGAAAATAAGCGTATCGACAGGGTTTTCGTGCCGTTCGATGATTTTATTTAGTTATTATTGATTATGGACAGATTTTGTAAGTTTAAATTTTAATTGCTATACAGGGTATTTTCTAAATATTATAAATTTCTAATAATTGTAGTATACAGGGTGCCACAGATTCGAGTGCATGCATGGGGATCTCGGAAACCGTAAGAGATACGAAGTCGGTTAAATTATGGCAAAGTTGCGCATTTAGGTGCCTAACAACATGCCTAGTAGAAAGTTGTAAAATTCCGAGTACTTCCGGAGATATCCGGAAAAAACCGATATTTGCTGATTTCGTTTTAATTTTTTTCTGACGTTATTTAAAGAGATATGGCAAAACAAAAGACACTTTTTCATGGCCACTTTTTAAGGTCTACAAAACACCGTTGAGAGATTTTCCGTACGACGTTTCGTTTTCGTTAAACCATCATCAACTTTATTTTTTTAAATGCGGCACTCAATTGTTTATTGCATTTTTTGAAGCAGTTAAAATTCCAATTACAATGATGTATAACACTTAATATTTTTCTGTTAAATAAACATATTTTTCATAAGAGACAATGAGTAAGACAAGGAACGCACACCATTTCTTATAGGGGCGTTCCATATTTGTTAATAAATATTAAGTGTTATACATTTTTGTAATTGGGATAATAAGAGGTTCAAAAAAATTAAATAAAAAACCCAGGTCCGTATTTAAAAAAATTAAGTTGATGATGGTCTAACGAAAACGAAACGTCGTACAGAAAATCTCTCAACGCTGTTTTGTAGAGCTTAAAAAGTGGCCATGAGAAAGTGTCTTTTATTTTTCCATATCTCTTTAAATAACGTCAGAAAAAAATTAAAACGAAATCAGCAAATTTCGGTTTTTTCCGGGATATCTCCGGAAGTACTCGAATTTACAACTTTCAACTCGGCATGTTGTTAACCTAAATGCACTTTGCCATAATTTAACCACTTCCTTGGTTCGAGATCCCATGCATGCACTCGAATCTGTGGCACCCTGTATAGATATTGGTGCCAATTTTATAATAGTTTATCTTATTTGGTGTATATAATTGTATATACAGATTTAGTGTTGTTAAGTACTTTTAATTCTGTAAACTATGAATATTAACCAACCTTTAACTAGTTATCCGCCTATAAAAAAAACTTAGTTAACGTTAAAAGAACGAATAATGGTTAAAAATGTTTACCATGGGATTCGGGAACGAAATCCAGAACTAACCACTTTGGATGCTGCAGAGATATATGCAACTTTAACAAAAGTTAATTCGCGTACGGTATTCAGAGTTTTAAAAGGCAAAAAAATCAATATTAGTAATTATGCGGATACTGGAAAATGCGTTTTTTTCGCTATTTTTTTGCACACGTTTTACTTTTCGATTGTTAAACATGAATCAGAAGCTGTTTTTTGGCTGCCTCTTATAGTATTTAAAAAATAATAATAATTAAATTGTTTAATTCCATTTTACGACATATTCCTTTAAATTCTGTCATTTGCACGAAAACATATTTAAAAAACTCATACTATGTTAATATTAAAAAAAAACACTTAAAAGTAAGGAAAAAACCTTAATTTTCAATAAAAGTAGGTAAAACGTTTACGTCCGAATTCAACTCAAAATTTTAAAAAATGTTGACCTGTTACCAGGTTGAAAATAGTTTTCTTTATAAATTTTTATAAGGTATGCGAACCTTGCCTCGCTCGACCCACAATGTTTGATCAAAAATATTCTCGATATGGTAATCCTAAATATGGAACACGAAAGACCCGAAATAGTTATAGGATTCTACAAGCTGATGATCTCAGAGCTTTCGTGTTCCTTATATAGTGGATATTTTTGATGAAGCAATGCGTGTGAATATCGTATTTAATATTGAAATTGCAAGATCGGTGGTAAATTGGCAAATCGGTGTAACTTGGATTGTCTATCGTTCTGCTTTTACATCTTTTTTAATTTATGTTAAGACTAAAATGTTATTATTTTTTTCATGTAACAAAATAAAATCAGAGAAGGTAAAATTAAAGTAAAAAATGTATTTTTTTTTTTTTGGAAAAACGTTGAAAAATCGCCAAAAAAACTCAAATTTGTGTTCTATGACCTCAAAATAGGAGGTGTGCAAAATTAAGCAAAAAATTACATTTTTCATTAATCCGAATAATACCAAAATAATATAGGCTTGTTACTAATTTAAAGGGTTGATGAAAGTGGGAATTTTCATGTTTTGACGAAATTTTATCATTTATTTTCTAAAATGCATACGCCACTGGAATTGATTCCCCTGACCCCACACAACCCGGGGCACTCTAAAAGCGAGCGATGCGTCATTGACAGAAATTTTGGACTCGAAGTATAGGCAGCAGCCTTCGTGGACTATCCCAAGATAAAAAAAAATATATATTTTTTCATAACATTTTTGGCTAAGGAATCTCCCATTAGGTGTTATCCAATGTTTTTTGAAACACCCTGTATATGTAAACAAAAATTACGAAGATCATTTCTACCAGTGACTCTTACTTGAATATTAACAAGGTAATAATGAAAAATATATCGGGCCATTAGTACCGTTTAAATAAAATTACAAATTTTGATTGGCATTTGCTTATTTAATAAAAATTGACGCAAGAAAAATCTGAAAAATATTTTTGAGTGTTTAATATTATTAAATCTACTTTTATTATGTCAAGAAAAATAAACATTAGGAGTTTGATTAATATTACTATTGTATACATATTTTATGCCGTACATCAACCATTTATAGAGAGCAGACGCGCACATTAAAAATTCGAAGAAAACGATCGTAAGTGTTGACTGAAACTACGCAAAATTACTTGATAATACCGAAAAATAAAGAGAAATTTGATCAACAGTATTTTATTTCTACTTATATACAGGGTGTCCCAACTTTATTTATACACTAAATATATCTGCCCCTTTTACATGATAGATAAAAAAGTTAAAATAAAAATGTGTAATATACTATACGTTAATTATTACTGATTTCTTGGGATAATTAAGTAAATAGTAAAAAAACTAAATTTGGCACTTTGACACTAAAAGAACCATTTTAAATAATTATATCAAAAAAGTACCTTTTAACTAAAATGCCTTTTTTTTCACCCCTTATGATTATGTCGACATGCTGTTGATATGCGGTGAACGTAAGAAAAATTCCCGAGGTGCAAGACGACTGTTTGCCGGGAACGTTTTCCCGAACGTCCCACTCTACAGGTTCTTTTTCAAATTCAAAAAATACAAATCATTTTCAACTAGTGAGAAATGAAGCAAATTCAATAAATGTTTTTGAAGTCGGTGCAATAAATCAAAAATATCGTGGCACTTCAGAGGATACAGATATACCCAGCAGCTTAGTACAGCCAAGGAAGTTTGAAGGTATATGGAAGCCCAATGCTATGGCCCTCGCCTTTCTGCGCAGTAACAAAATTTCACGAAAAGCAACTCATTATACTTTTATCAGAGCCGTAGTACCGTTTTCTGTGCGACGGCGCGGCGAGTATAAAACCATATCCACCGAGTACCGTCGTCGTCTCCTCAACCCTTCCAAGCGCATTACATGTTTTATTGTCGTTAGTTGTGGTTAGTTTTTACTTATAATATTCTAAAGTACCTTTTTGCTTTTTTTGTATTTGCTTATAAAGAAATTAGATTTTTGGTTTTTTAAACTTACGTTATCAGCTTTTTAAGGTCGACATAATGTAGGCACATAATATTGAACAGATACTGTTACAATGGATACCTATTAAAGGTTACTAAACATTTTTAACCACTGTTATCTTATATTTCCAGGAACTGGTAAGTTATTAATTTTATTATAATACATATGTTTAACAAACTTTATTATTTTTAGTCGGAAAAATACAGTCCGAACTCTCTGACCAAGTATTCCACTAAGGTCTCGTTGATGGTCTATGACAATATAGAATTTCGCAATACCATCGTCTCATATCTTTTTTAAAGTTAAGTGAAGGATAGTCCAAGAAGTTAAAGTTTTGAAAGGAGAACAAATATTAAAATTTATTAGAGGCTCCTGATGATATCTACTTGGTACACAAAGTCATATTGGTAATGGGTGTTTTTGGAGGTTTAAGACGAGATGAGTTGGTCAAAATGACCATTGATGACTGAAGATAGAGAACAGTCTTGAAAGGTACCAGGAACTAAAACTTCAACTTGGCAAAGTTTTACTATCATTGAAGAAGCGATTTAGGCGCTTTAAATTTAATAAAAAAGTATCAAATTAAGACCAGCTGGAATAAAGGCGAAGATCTTTCTTACCTATAGAAAAGTCATGTACAGTACAACCTGTACCTGTATAGTAGATTGACTGGTGTTAAGTTTGACTTTGATGTTTCTGTCAGTTAGTCATTTGGGCATTTTTTATTTAACGATTTGCTCAAAAAAAAAAATTCCAAAAATATAAGAAAAAAGGGCCCATAAAAGCGACCGAAAATTTTCCCAGTTAAATCAAGGCAACAGTATGATCGGGATATGGCTTTTGGTATTTGGAAAGATGCAACCAATTCTTCAAATAACCAAAACGTTTTAATGGCATTTTTCCCGGGCTGGTAAGTTATTGATTTTATTTTAATACATATGTTTAACAAACTTTATTATTTTTAGTGGGAAAAAAACAGTCCGAACTCTCTGGACCAAGATTCCACCCTAAGGTCTACGTTGATGGTCTATGAAAATATAGACTTTTCCCAATACCATCGTCTCAATTTTTTTTAAAAGTTAAGTCGAAAGGATACGCCCCGAAGAAGTCTAAATTTTTGGGAAGGAGAAAAAAAATTTTAAAAATTTATTAAGAAAGGCCCCTGATGATATCTCTTGGTAAACAAAGTCATATTGGTAATGGGTTTTTTGGAGGTTTAAGACGAGATGAGTTGGTAAAAATGACCATTAAACATTGAAGATAGAGGAACAGTTTTTTATAAAGGTCCCGGCTAAAACTTCAACTTAAAAAAAGTTTTACTATCATTGAAGAAGATTTGGGCCCTTTAAATTTAATAAAAAAGTACACAACATTAAAAACAGCTGGAAAAAAGGGAAGATTCTTTCTTACCTATAAAAAAGGGGTCGATGTACAGTACAACCCATTGGAAAAAATACCATAGGAAGCGTCCCAACATTGATCGCAAAATTTTTAAAACTGGATAATGCAGAAGCTTACACCGGCCACTGTTTGCGTCGCACATCGTCAACTTTACTTGTTGAGGCAGGTGCTTCGTTTGAAACGCTAAAACAACATGGGAAATGGAAAAGCTCTTCAGTAGCTGAAGGATATATAGAAGAAAGTATTTCATCCAAAAACAAAGTAGCCAAAATGATTGCCAATTCAGTTAATTCCGAGTTAATTCCGTATCGACTATTGAAAATTCTTTAATGGACTGTTCTTCTATACAAAATAGCGTTAGTGCTACCACCGCTGCTACCATCACAAAAACACCGACCATTCTATAGTGGGATCAGCTACATTTTCCGGGACATTTCAAAATTGTAATTTTTATTTTGGAAATAAAGTTTAATTTTTAGTATTGTTTAAAGAAAAAATTATTTTTTGTATAAACTTGATCTTTATTGTGAGAGAAATAAAATTGGATAAGCAATAAAATTTCCATATTAGCGCATTAGGGCATTATAAGCGGGCATTATCATAATGCCCGCTTATAATGCCCTAGGTGTGATAGCAGGTATTATTGCTATCATAACATATTCCGTTTCTAAGGTATTATAGATCAATAATAGATAGGTAAAACATAAAATATTTTATGACCCTAAAATACAAACAACCAGTTCAAATTAGGGTAAATGTTTACTTTTCTTGACCCTTGCCGATTTCGATGATTTTTTGCATACAGAGGCGCTGATTACAAATCTAAAGTAAGTTTTTTCGACAACGTTTTATTTTTCAGATATCGATCCTTAAATATGATAATTAGATTAAACTTATTTACACTATCTGGGCCTTCTTTTATCACAAAATTGATGATAAGTACATGAAACTATCATACTTTATTTTACTAATATTTTTGGTAATAACACAATCCCAAAAATATCGACCATTTAAAGAGAATGTTGTAAAGTGGCGCCATCTATTCTGTCCAAATTAAATCAGATGGTATAAAATCCAATATTACACAATAATTTTAAATATTCTATAATATTTCGTTTAATAACTAACAATTGTGGGCAAAAAATAAAAAACAGTCAGTGAAAGTATAGTTAGTTTGAATTTGACATTTGATGTCAAGTTTATACATGGAAACAAAGAATTATGGAAATCCGAACCTGACCTACTATATATTGCGCCAACTCCGCGGGGCCAATTTTCTATTCCCGCTGCCCTACACGCCTAGACAATTTTGTTCTACAGCATTGACCCTCCATATACCTTCAAACTTCCTTGAGTACAGCAAATTCTAAATAACCACGGGTACTGTCTTTTCAAAATTTACTTAGGGCAAAATTGACATGTAAGAACTCTCTCCCAATTTGATATCGAATTCATTAGAAGTGTGATTCTATTGGGAGAAATATAAATGGGTGTGAGCCACCATAGACCGAGCGGTCGCGGTGGAGGGCGTAAAAAGTCCACTCACTTTAAACCTAACCTAACCTACATTTACAACCAAACGGTTACGGAAGACGATTAGATTTTGTAGCCTATTTAACCAGGGTCTATTAATCTAAAGGGGTTATGACATCGTCGAGAATGGGGATAGAAAAAGTCCAAGACGTGAAGGTGTGAAAGGGGTCGCTTTTGTTGGCGGCCCTGTCGGGTAACTCTAAAAGTTACTAGCATTCTCAGCTGTAGACAGAGTCGTGCCACAAGTCGAAGTTTTTATATGGGGTTATTTTTACGGTTGAAAATATTTGTGTACAGAGTTGATATTTTATTGGTTTTGACTGTTTTTACTATATTGTTTTTGGTAAAGTTTAGTCGTGTAGTTTTAATTAGTCCTTAGTGTGCAATACACCAAAAAGTTGTGTTTCCCATAAGGATTCTGTTATTTGCTCGGAGCATGTTAAAACAGACGATTTTTATGTCTTCCAGAAAAATTGCAAAAGCAGTGATTATGAGATCCTGATCAAAAAGGAAAAAGGCGATTAATAAAAGAAGGTAAGGTGAAAAATATGATTTATCCTAATGCTGCTATTACTAACAAATATTCTTTTATTGTAGCAGTTCCATTCAGTTTGCATTATTACACCTCGGATAACAAAAACACAGTTTTTAAGTCCACCAGTGACTCTTCACAACTCGGAATGTAGTTACACAGTTATTAGTAAGTAAATTGAAATTTTTGTGTGATTTTAATTATAGTTATTTGTTGTCAAGAAAGTAAATAGTCAATATTGACTTGCTTATACCTAGAACTGATCAACTTTAGGTATATGCATTAATGTACCTTCAGAATGTGTATTTAATATTTTTTTCCCATTATTTTGTACATTTATTAAGTTTGCAGTTAGTTACATTCTTTAATTGTATTTAATTTTTTTTGATACTTATCTACCAATTACTTGGTATATTATGTTGAAAATGACATGTTTTAAAATATAATTTATATTTTTTAGATTTGCCTTTTACAACTTTAAAATTAACTGATGTAAACCTACCTTGCACTGAAGAAGTTTTTGTTTAGATTGTGTAGTATGAAGTGGACTGCGAAGAACTTGTAAGTAAGTTAAACTTTCGAGTACCAAATAAGAACACGAGATCTAATTCTTTGTTTTATCTTGTAAGGGCTGCCAACAAACTATAAATAAAATTTTTGTGTTTGTATTAAGTAGGATTTTAATGCTTAAATGATGTGTATGTTTTAAAATATGAAATGTAGTATACCACAAAATATTATTAAATAATACCACTAAGTACTGTGTTCTTTTCTTCCATATCAAAATGTAAAATTTCAGTTGTATTTTATTTAATTGTTGCAATTGTAAATGTATTGTAGTGTTGTAGTTGTGAAACAAATAAAGTTTAGTTTTTTAGCAATAAACCTGTATTCACTTTTTTTTACATAAAATAATTCATTTTATTGCCAAAGTGGAAAATTTTGCTATTATTCTGCAATATCAAGATGCTGTATGGTCCGTAAGTAAATAAATAACTATTTTTTAAAAGTAACTTAATTAGTTTTTAAAATAAAATAAATTAAGGATTAATAGACAAGTTTATATATTTATGAAGTAATACAAAAACACCGTCATAAATTCCTAAAAAAAAGGTTAATTTTTCTATGGCTTACAGTATCTGATTTGGAGTTGGATATTTTGTAATCTTACAAAGATCTTCAAGATAGCTTGTAAAAGCCCATTTCTGATCCTGCATTTACAGAAAAGCTTCCTTCCTGTCTTTCTTCTATAGGTATTTTCACGGCTTCTGCTTAAACGAGTTGGCCAGTATAATTCCTTTTCTGGCAGCTCCCAACAGATCAACACATAGTGCAACTTTATGCATCTTTTAACAGTTCAGCTAGAGGGGGCCCCGAACTTCCCGCTTTTTCGGTCCTTCATCCCTAGAGTGTCAAGACTATGGAACCTGCTACCTGCAGAATTTAAGTCTCTTGTAAAATATACTCCCTCTTACCACACTTCAGCCACCCACGGGGCGTTCATACTAGGCCTCAGCCTTCGCGGACTGTTCCAAGATAAAAAAAAATTTAAGTCCCCAAATTTGCTCATAAAATTTTATAAACGTCGTAATATAGGTGGGTATTATTAAAGAAAAAAAAGGTGTTAATAATTCAATATCGTGTGTTTAAAAATAGAGTAAGTACTCATAATTATAACAAATTAGCAATCATCAGTATTTTCTACATTTTTAATTTTTTTTTTATTTTTTTAAATATTTAATGTAGTAGATACCATGAAAATACGCCATCGTCGTGTTTCGCTTTAATTTTTAATTTAATACTTAATTGAATTACATTTTTTATTTTTGAAATATAAATTTGTTCGTCGGTATAAAGCAGTTTTTCGTTTCCACCTTAATTCTACGCCACTGTCCGGCATAAAATCCAACATGGCCGAAATGGACCCTTCTTGACGTCAACCAAGAGTTTTTCAATATGGCGGATGTCATAACCCCCTTTAGATTAATAAACTCTGTATTTAACCACGCAATTACACGACGATTTCAACTTAAAAAAATTATGTAGATGGACGAATCATCATTTCATAAAATGGAATTGTAAATCGTCAGAATAGTCATTATTGGTAGACTAAAAATTTACTTTGGGTTGAAGAAACGCATTTTTAAAATATTTGTGAAATAAATATATAGTGTAGACATTTTAATGGTCGGTTAATTAGCCAATACTTTTTAAAGGTAAATTAAATGGAGGAAGGTATTAAAGGTTTTTAAGCGAGATTTTACCAACGCTGTTGGAAAAAGTCCCTTTGGAAAAGCGTTGTAATATGTAGGTTAAACAAGATGGTGCTCTGCCACATAACTTCCAAATTGTATCGGATTTTCTCTACAATATATTTGGAAGGTCCTGGATTAAAAAAACAGGACCTATCAGGTGGTCACACGCCCACCTGACTTAACCCCGGTAGATTTGGACTTGTGGGGTTATTTAAAGGGAAAAGTTTACACTGAAAAGCCACCAAATTGGAGAATTTAAAAAACAAAATTACACCCTCATAATATATGAAACATATTATCCATTAACAAAGTTCATGCAATAGTTTTAAACCTTATTGAAAACAAGACTATTTAGATATAAAATAACATTTAAAATGAGGCACGATTTAATTTTATATGAAAATAGAAGAAAAGTTTTCGTTCCTTTTTCTTTAAATTAGTCTTATTTATTATTTTCCAATGTTCGATTGCGTGTAGACTACCCATAAACGCATTGTTGCGTATTATTACTAGACATGCTACTAGCGTTTATTCCAGACTAAAAATATCTTTGGGGTAAAATAAATAATGTATTGTTTTTTCTTATAAATTAGTTGAGGGTTGTAATTAGTTAAGTTTGGTAAGAAAATATTAGCTTTTAGTATATGTAACAGAATAATTTTAGGATACAACAAGGAACGCAATAATAAAACATCAACTATACAGGATGTCGAAAAAAAGACGTGTACAAAATTTGATAACAGAGTCTTGACGTCACGTTATCGTTAGGCCAATGTAAGCCAACTTCGATTAAATTAAAATTACTTTATTTAAGCAAAAAAGTGTAAAATATATAAGAAAATACTGGTTTTCTAAAAAAACATGCTAAATGATTTTAATTTTTCTTAAATTCTTAATATACAGCGTGCCCAAGGGAAAGATGGCCAAATAGGACAAATGTAACAAAAATTTTTAAATTTAAAAACAGTATTTTGGGGTTATGCTCTGCATGGTAAAAGGACAGTTTACCAAATTTAAATCAAATCACTAATGTGTAGTGGCGGCTTTAGGATTTTCAAAATTGATGATTTAAAAAGTGTAACTTGGGTAAATTATTTGGTAAAGAAATTTTTGATTTTTGAATTTGCAAAAAAGAGTTTTTTTTTGCAGTGGACCCAGAAAAAATAGGTTTCCAAGTGAATCTTTATTTGTAGTTTTTCTTTTCGTAAATTTAGTCAAATTTTATCATTAAATCCCAAATGTCGCAAAAATATCTGCATTTTTTTTAAGTTAAAGGCATCTTAAATATTTGCAAGAGAAAATTGTCAAGAGAAAAAATTTCAACCGGCTATGGTTTCTAGAAAAACAGTAAATTTGCTAAATTTGAGATTAATTTTAAGAAAAAAATACACATAGAGAATTGAGAAAAGTCGCCACCAATACAGTACTTTAAATTTGGAAGTTAGAGCAAAAATTTTTTAAGATACATTAAATTCAGAATATTTTTTTATATCATAATTTAAAGTTATTGCTCGTTAAATTATGGTGTTAAACTATGGTTTTTAAAAAATATCCTACATAACCATAATAAAAGTAACAATTTGTTTTTTTTTTTTTTTAATAAAAAATGTGTATTGCGAATTTTGACAGAAGAACAGTGGATTTTTTTGTCAAAATTCTTTAACAGTAAGATATTTATTGAAAGAAAGTGATAGTGATAAAACACCAGTATTGCGGCAATCTTCAGCTAAAGGAATTTTTTTTCACACACTATGGTTTTAATTTTCGAGTCTAAAATTGAGTAGAGTCCAGGATATTGAACTTTAGTGATGAGCGAGACCGGTCTTGGTCTTGCGGTCTTGGTCATGGTCTTGCTGCAAGACCAAGACCGAGACCAAGACCAAGACCGCCTTTTTGCTTGCAAGACCAAGACCAAGACCGGGGTATGCAAGACCAAGACCAAGACTGAGGAGTGCAAGACTACGCAAGACCAAGACCGATCTGCAAGACTCTTGCACTTCTGCAACTTTTTAAAAATATTATAAAATTCAATTTTTATATTTAATATACAGAGATTTCATCAGAAATGACAAAAATGTGGCGAGGCTCCAAAAAAGGGATTATTTAATGAGTAACAGGTTTCTTTTATAAATAATTATTAAATGGATCAATTTGTTATTTTATACAGTTCTTTAAAACGTTATGGTAAATTCAATAATATGTTTTAAAAATAATATATTGTGACTCAATGGTCCGACAAAGACATATCTCCGAAACCGTTCACGACAGAGAAAAACTAGAGATACAAAAGTTATAGACGCTGAAAATAATTTTTTTATTTTTTTATATATATACCTAAGGGCAAAAATCTTCAGAAAGACTATCTGACTAAGGTGTTCTTGCCAGCTAGTGCGATTCACACGTAATGTAAGAAGTGGCGCCATTAAATTGCTTCTTAAAACTAAGATATAAATGTAAAATAGAGGAATTAATAAAAAATATATTTTTCATGTCATATAGGAATAATTTTTATACAAATGGATTTTAAATATCACTTTCGGTTTTGACGTAAAACGCAAAACAGTGCTAAAAGAATAATAATGACGTCATTTTTATCAAAACCGAAAACTATATTTTCTTAGTTGACATTGTTTCTATATGACAGTTTAACAATTTTACAGCATAATATGCAGGGTTGTGATTTTTCTAAATGTATTTTTTGTCATAAATTTTATATTTAGGTTAAAAGCTAAAAATAAGCGAGTTTTCCTTAAGTGGCAGTGGATTCTTCGAAAAATTCTGGAATATAATTTTTTTTTAATTTTACGCCCTTTTTTTCTATTTTTTTTTCATATTCAGTTTTTCACCATAATGAACGGGTTTTGGAGATATCAAGCTTTGTCACAGTATTGAGCCACCTTGTATATGCAGAATGTTTATAAAGTATTTGTACAAACTTTGTACGGCAAATGTTTGACTAATTTAAAGATAAAAAATTCATATGAACCGAAAAGATTTCGAAATACCTACCTTTTTTTTAATCAGAAACCAATGTTTACATATTAAAATCATTTTTACGAAAATTTCACATCTGGTTGAAATTAAAAATTTTTTTTTCTGCTCACAAAGTGCATAGTTTTGTATTTCTTTTAATTTTATATGCTTTTTCAAAGAAAATTTAAATAATTCTTATAACTAAAATGTTTTTATGTGAAACTTAATGTCTAAAAACAGGTTGTGTCTCAATTTAACTAAAAATGGAGCATAAATAAATAAACCTCTACATTTAATATATGCTTTTTAATCAAATAATTCAAACGTATGTGTAAGGTTAAAGTTGGCATATTTTATACTTTTAATGCAGAAAATATAGTTTCCATCTTTATTAATTTTTAAGTATTAAAAAATATATTTTATTTAATATTACTTAGTTTAAATTATTTTCACCAAAAAAAAAAAAAAAAACCAGCAAGACTTTGCAGCAAGACCAAGACCTTAAGACCAAGACCTGGTGGTGCAAGACCAAGACCAAGACCTTCCTTTGGCTTGCAAGACCAAGACCAAGACCAGGATTGCAAGACCAAGACCAAGACCAAGACTAGCCCAGTCTTGGTCTTGGTCTTGCTTTGCTCATCACTATTAACTTATACATTTGATTTTTTTAAGTATGCTAGAGATTTTAGGCTTTTAAACTGTTTTAAAAAATGAAAATCGGATCATTTGGGCGTCCTCGGCAATTTTTTAAAATTATGGACAACATTTCTGCTTATAAACAAACTGACCATCTCCACGATTTTTCAATAAAAAATTTTACTAAATAAGTTTAAAAATACTTGTGAATACGTTTTTAAATATATCAATATCGTCAATCGGTCGATTGGTTACAAAGATACAGGCTGCCAAAATTGACCCGCGTTTACGGTGATTTAATAAACAATAATAAATATAAACTTCTTACACGTGCTTTACATGGAATTGTCTTAGTTTTAATTATATTTTACTAAAAGGATAATTTTAAGCAAAATTTTTTTCCATTTGCTTAAACAAATATTGATTAAACAATTTTTGCCCTCATCAATTGTTCATAACTTTAAACAGTTGTGAAGAGCGCCCAAATGTCCGATTTTCATTTTTTTTTAAATATTTAAAAGCTTAAGATGTCCAGTATATGTGAAAAAAAAATTAAATGTCTATGTTCAGTATCCTAGAAATTTGCAATATTGTCAATTTTTTCAAACGAATATGAATTGCATATTACTATCTGCAAACTATTAAATGGATTTCAACGAAATTCGGCATGATGTTTTACCATATAATGAAGTTTTGTCTGGCAAAATACGAAGAACCTCAGAAAAATATTAGGTTCTAAAATGCATGCAAAAAGCTACATTTTTTGGCTTTTTTTCTTTATTGCCATTTTGCAACAAGCGTTATATATTTTGCGATTTTTAAATAATCATATCTTGTAGGAAATTTGGTTACGAAACTTTTATCTTTTCACAATTTTTTTCTACGACCAACACTTACATAGTTAAATGGTTGGATGATTTAAGTGATAAAAAGTTTTTTTTTACTTTTTGTCCATTTACGCAATGTTCCGAACCTTTTTAGCATATCCTCGATTTTTGTTATATACATCTTCCTAAGGATTTCCAGCTAAAATACGCTTGTTACCTTCTACATCCAAGAACTCTTGTTTTTACAGATAAGGCTTAGTTTGTTACATTTTTTTTTTTGACCTAATACATAAATATTTTGTTGAAAAAAAATGTTCTCCTCAGAATAGCTTTTAATTTACATTATATTATTTTTTTCTTTTATGGTTTATGAAATAAAAGTGCATATGTTAAAGTAGATTCAAAATTAATTCCGGAAACTGTTTGTTGACAAAATACTTGGAACTGTTAATATTTATTTTTGAAGTGCACTTTTTACCATAAACGTAAAACCGCTTTTATGTTATAACGTTTTACAAAAAACTTTTTGCGTTCATATTAGCTCGTAATAAAAAATAATTATAGTTTGAATTTTATTCAGGTTAAAATTTAAAAAAACTGATTAAAAAAATATATAAAAAATTATATGTAAAGTAAATCCCACCAAAAACACTGGTAATTGTTTTATCATCAACATGATTATTTTTTTGAGTTGTCAAATATTTTAATTCTTAAAGTTTATTAAAAATAAAATAATTTAAAAAAATAATTTCAAAATCCCAATTTTTGATTATTTTTTTTAAGATTTGAAAAATCCAAAAATTGATATTTTTAGATTTGTTTTTTTAGAATATAAAACAAATCACTAAAAATTGCTAAACTAACTTAAATAAATACATGTTATTGACAAAAAACTTAAAAATACCCATTTTTTTAATTATTATAAATACCCATAATTTTTATTATTATATAATAATGTTGTTAATTTTAATAAAAATTAACAAAATTTTTCTTTACTACTACTAGATAAAAGAAATTTAATTTTTTTAAATTAAACCTGTATTTTTGATATTGACAAAAAAATTCCAATTAATTTCAGTAAAAGAAAATAATGAACTGATTTTTATTTGTGACTCAAACTTACCCAAATAAATTAGATGCGCTTCAAAACCAATGAAAAATTATGTTGATTAATTAGTACCAGTGGCGTACGAGAAATTTCAAACTTTTTTATCCAAAAAGTGAGACATAAGTCCCACACCAACTATATATACCAGACGCTATTAACCTGTATTTTTGATATTGACCAAGAAAATTCCAATTAATTTCAGTAAAAGAAAATAATGAACTGATTTTTATTTGTGACTCAAACTTACCCAAATAAATTAGATGCGCTTCAAAACCAATGAAAAATTATGTTGATTAATTAGTACCAGTGGCGTACGAGAAATTTCAAACTTTTTTATCCAAAAAGTGAGACATAAGTCCCACACCAACTATATATACCAGACGCTATTGGCCTCAAGGGGAATACTTTGGTAAGAAAAATTTTAATTTTAAAATGTGCGAAAAAAAAATAGATTTTTCTGGTTGCCTCCCAAAAAAAATCAAACTTTGAGAAGGAAATTCTCTATTTGTATTTTCCGTGATTTTGACCAAAAATCTCCGAATTTTTCTTAAAACTAGAGGCATCTAAAATATTTGCATAAGAAAATTGTTGAGTGAAAAAATTTCAACTGGTTTTTAGAAAAACGTAAATAAATTTTGCAAAATCTGTGATTTTGACCATAAAATGATCAAATCCATGAAAAAAAATAGAAATAGAGAATTTGCTTTTAAAACTTAGGGTAGAAGAAGCACCAAAAAAAATCAACTTTTTTTAGCAATTCCAAAACTAAAATTTTCTTTATTAAGATTATCCCCTAGAGGCCAATCACATCTGGTATACAGATATAGTTACCCAACGCGTTTTTAAAATTTGGGGTGTTTTTTTCTAAATATATTTAACTTCCTGTTACTTCTGGCTTAACCGGCAATTGCGAATAACTTTCCTATTTAAAATGGAACACCCTGCGTGCAATTCTAAACACATTTTATGTATAATGTCCCATCCTATTATCTCTAACCGTGTTTGAGATATTTAACCTTGAATCGAAAACATGTCTTCGGCGCGGCGTAACAACTTTTGCAATCGCATATTTTTTTAGTTTTTAAAGATTTGATCCTCATGTTTAACCAAATATTGGAACAAGATCTTAGGTTTAACCTTTTGTCATTTTTGTTGTCTTCTTTTTTACAAGGTGTTCAAAGTTCTGCGGCAAACACTCACATTTTCAAAATAGCAAAAGTCTTTTTTTAAAGGGACAACCTGTAACTTTAAGTTCTATTAAGTCTAGGACTTTATTCTCTATCAAGGTGTATTATGGTTACCTATACCTATTCAAAATTTTAAATAAGAAGGATTTCAAAAATGTCCTATTTTTTCGGCTAAATCTAATTTCCATAAATGGAAAAAAATAATGTCCCTCCCCTAAACAGAAACAGGGTTTTGACCCCAAACCCACCTGTCTTTTAAATCCTCCAATTTGTTTAACCCTTAATTTCAAGATTTTTCGGCCTTAATGTTTTTTTTCTGTTTTCTTTTCTGTAATAGTATTGGCTGCGGCAACTTCAAAACTTTTTAAAGATAGCAAAGTTCTTTCATAAAAGGAAGATCCTTATTTTAAGCTGGGTTTATTTTAAAAAGTTTTATATTCCCCTCCTTTTTTAATTTCAAAATAAAAAAGGTATTTTAAAACTGTCCTATTTATTCGGCTAAACCTCTACATTTCCATAGTTAGCTATGGAAAAACAATAACTGTGCTTTGCTGACTCACCCTAAACAGAAAAATTTTTTGCAGTGGTTTTTTGACCTCTGTTGTCTAAATTTACCCAACAACCTGTCTAATTTTAAATCACAAAATACAACGAACTATTGTTATCAACCCGCTGAAATTTTCAATTTAATATTTTCCGTGACCTTATATGTTTTCCCTTGTTCCTGTTTTCTCTTTGCGTGTTAATTACAGCTATGCGTGTGTTTACTTGACAGGCAACTAATCAGAAAAATGGGGCTTTTTTAGAAAATAAACATTGCCCTTGTCATAAACAAACAGAGAAGAGAGATGCTCTTAGCTTTGCTTATTAAAATAATAATAAAATAAAAAATAGAAGTTTTTGGGTTACTGTATTATACACACACAAACCTGGCATCGATCAAATTCTGTCCTTAAAAGAAGTCCAAAAAACCGAGTTAAGATAAAAGCAAATTCAGAAATATATTTTTTGTGACGATTGCTTAAAGCATCTGTTAAAAGAGGCCAATTTTAAAGTTTTTTTTTGCAATAACGGTTTTTTTGGGAGTTGAGCACAAATCTAAAGTCAGTTTTTCGTTAAGTCGTCGAGGCATTGATTAGCTTAGGTGATTGATGTCTTTTTGGTGTATTGTATCCCAGGCCATCTAAATTTGGTTTCGTAGAGCGTCCAATGTTTGTGGAGGGTACGGTAAATTTTGCAACCTTCTTCCAATTATACTTCATCAATGTTCGATGGGGAAAAGGTCTGGAGATCGAGGAGGCCACTAAAGCAGATTTACACTGGACACTTCTTTAAAGTCCAAACTATCACATGCGACATAAGGTCATGCATTGTCTTGATTAAATAGTGAATTTTGCAATGTTTTCAAAAAGATAAGCAGACGTGGTTGTGGAGCTTTGTGGATTTAGCGCTGGGCAGTCATGCTACCTCAAATAAACACTAACAGTGCGTTGAATATGCCGTTTAATAAAAAATTTGACGTTCCGTCTTTCACCACGTCTCCTCCTTACTCTTACACGGTCATTATGTGTGCCCAAACAGAATCTGAAATCATCGCTAAACACAGCTGAGTTTCATTCCATATTCCATTCATGTGGGGTCAGGGGTAGAACAAGATGGGGACGGTATGAAAACAGTTCAAAAAACCTTATTTGGTGATAAACTGTCCTCATTGTTATTGCCCTTCCGACAGCATCAAACCACTAGTTCGCAACTGCCCTTGTTGTGGAAAATCGATGTGCTAGTTGCCTCAAATAACGATCATGTCGCTCTGTCAGAGACAAAAACGAGACGAGTAACTGGTCCTTAAAATTTGTCCATTGCTTTTTATCTCTTTTTGATTACATAACTTCCTATATGTATGTCTTTGTCACTCATCAGGGAAAGCGATCGTGGATGGAGCAGTCATCGCTTTTTTCCTGGCTGCCAAGTTGATTACAGATTCTCTATTTAAGCTTTGCGCAGATTTTTGGTCTTTTTTTGACACACGCGAGATTAAGAGACAGAAGATACACCTGAATAAAAAAATGTTAACCTGACAACGCTGCTCAGGAAAGTGACGACGGTCGATCGATTTTTTATTTGACATTTTTGTAAATGGCCGTTTTGTTTGAGTAATCTGTTTACGGTTTTGTGATTTATTGTGCGATTTTAATAATTTTCCACCCAATTTTTTTTTACTTTAACTTTGATTATCGACTTCTATTAGTGATTAGTGTATATATTTGATTTGTGCTTTTTAACAGACAATTTAAGTCAACAGTAAAGGAGTTCTGTGAGAAGTGTGAATCTGCAAGAATAATTCCTCAATTATGTTCTAGACTACTGATAGCCTACACTATTCACCCTATTTTTAACAGCCAATATGGGAGCTATAACGTGCCTTGTTTGTGGTGCTAAAGAGTATGAGGTCTCAAAGATGCACTCATTTTCTGGAAATCTAGAGAGGTATGATAAATAAAAACTTTCTTACATATCTACATGAAAGGGCTTTTCGAAAACGGTAATCAGTTGAACCCGATTGATAAGATTACTAATCTTAACTTTGAAAGTAAACCAAGATTGGTTTACTACTGTTCGGAAAGTCTAAGATCAATCGGATTATTAACAGCTAATATAATCTTTCTAACCCAAGGTGTCTGTGTATCAATTTAAACTAACCTTTTAAATGTTGAATTAAGAACGTTTTTATTGTTTATATTAAAACATAAAAAAATTGAAATTGAAGATGCTTACCTTGAAAATGCAAAATTCATTTACAGTTATAAGATATCTCTTCTCTTGATGCAGGAGGTTAATATTTATTCACAATGTTACAGTTATCAGCCAATAATAAAAGAGATTATTAAGATTCTTGTTTCCAAAAAGCCCTAAGAAAACTAGGTACATTTATTTTGTATTAATTTTTTTAATTCTTATTTATTTTACTGGATACACGATTATCTAGAAGGTAATTAATTATCCGTTTTGAGAAATATTATAAATTTTATTAATAGTATTGGTAACTATTACATACATTTGCATTTCTTCAAAGTTTTTAATTATTAATAAACATTTTTGGTACTCATTAAATTTTCTTTTTTTTTCTAGATCTAGAATTTGGCAAGAAAATTGGGATTGAAGTGTACCGGCAAATCTCTGAAAAACAAAGAATATGTAGTAGGCATTTTGCCAGAGAGGCATATTTGGATTTATATGCTATAAGCTCCGAAGAGATGCTGTTCCCATGTCCATTAGACACTCCATCTACATCGCAAACACATTTAAAATAAATTATTATACAGCAATTAGTTGGATTCATGAGCAGTATCCTTATGCTTTATCATAATAATGTGTGTTGGCCTAATTGTAAATATATACATTTTTATTGTTGTTTTTTCTAATGTTACGGTAATGTTAATTTGTAAATTAAGTTAACTGTCAATAAAGAATACTATTATTTGTCATAATTTGAATTTATGCCACTTTTTTTGTTTCATTTATGAAAAACCTTCTGTCTCAGAAATAATAATCAAAAGCAGCATTGGTGCACTCAAATAAATTATTTGTTGGTTTCAGTTAATCAGTTACAACATATTATAATGATTATCTTTATGTGTAAATTTGATGAATTATGACTACCTGTATTTTTTTCCTTATATTTAATTTCATTGTCTGTAAAAAATGTATTAAAAACCAAATAAATGTAGTAGTAGTTTTTTCATTGAACCTCTGAGGATGTGGGTAAAGATCGACCATTTTTCCCATCAAAATCGTGAAAATTGAAAGTCGCGGTTTAGGTATTATTATTATAATTATTTATATTAAGTTTAAGTATCTGTATTTACATTTACAATAAATAGATAAAAAAAATAAAATAGCAAGTATCAAGAAAAACTTTCAAATGACATGTTTATTGAATTCATCATTTTAAGTGTTTTTTAAATCTTATTTTGCAAAATTTGCTTAGGCAATTTTTACGTCACAATAATAAATATTAATTAAGTATTTTTAATACTTGAACAAGTAAACTTAAAAATACTTATTATCGGTAATTTATTTTGGCTCATCAAGTGTCTAAATAAATTTTTCGAATTAAAAAGAGGGCACTTAAAATGAATAAAAAATAAATGTGCTAAGTTTGAAGGATTTTTCTCAATACTATATATTTTGTTATCAATTTATTATAGAAATATACTTCAACTTAATATAAATGTAAAAAAATGGCCTAAATCGAAACTTAAAATTTTCTCGATTTGGAAGGGTAAAAATGGTTGATCTTTACCCACCTCCTTTTAATAAAACAAGGAAAAGAATAGAATTAGTAATTTGAATTTCGCGGGCAATGCCGAGGATCCGCCTCGGCGCCATCTGCGTTCGCTTTCCTTGAAGACAGACAAAGAAAGCATAACAGCTGTCTCTCTCTCGGATAATTTATTTACATTTAGTTGCTCGTCTCGTTGTTTGTCTCTGGCTCTGTAGTCTGTTTTTGGCGTTCAGTACCTTATACTCGTCGATTACGGCCTTCTTGAAACCACGCTTGACAACATCTTACAATAGATTCGTTTCAATTTACCCGATTAGCGATTTCTTTGAAAGCAAAATCTACCTTCACGTAACCCGATTATCCGATCCTTCTCAAACTCGGAAAGTTAAGTGAAATTAGCGCGTCTGCAAACTCTAGGCATAATAATGCAATGAAACAATTGGAACCAAACAAATCCAACACACAAAAATAACTAAATATTAAGTAAACATGTTTATATTATTTGAAACCTGATATGAGAAAAAAACAGTTTGCCTTATAACCTCTAGCCCCCATTTTTTATATTATTTTATTAACTTTCTAGGAATATACTCTAGATCCTCGTAATCTTGAGCTAGGACCACTTGGTCGTCCTCAAAACAGAGAGTATACAAGGTGGTGTCGTTTAGGAGTATGCCCATATTGCTACATTTCCTTTTCCATGATTGTAACGCTTGCTCTAGGTAAATTTTGAATAGCGCTGCTCGGTGGGGTATTGAAGGCCAAAATGTGGCCAAAAATATATATTACTAAATTAAGTATTTTACTGAGCTAATATCTTGATGGACCTGCCAAAAGGTCGTACTGATAATCCCCACCATTTATTCTTGATACTGGATCGCATTAGTTTTTTTATTGGTGTCTATTGTGAACAGTTTGTGTATGATCTTTTAAAAAGATTAATTAATACAGAAAATAGAGAATATTTATTTTTTTGTTTAACGCTTTTTTACGATGGCTAGCACTTTCAAAGGTATGTAACAATGTATATATCTCGGTTTATTTACTCTTGTTGCGATACAATATTTTTTATTATTTATTATTTTAAGCAATTTATTATTATTTTTATTTCAAGTTATTAATACTCTAAGGATTTCCATTATACTTCCAAGTTCTTCCAAAGGCTTTTCTAAATACACATTTATAAACAACACATCAATAAAGAAAATTGCATCAAAAAACTTTGCGGAAATTTGCGGATAAGACATTTACAATTGTTTAAATATAGGTGTATCATAAACTAATAGATATGAAAATATACTCATTATTTAATTTTATTAATGTATATATGGTTTTCTTTTAAAATTTCAGAGTGATATCACTCAAAATATCAAACAATAACAAGAAGGACCTTGTACAGTTATATTAGAGAATGTCCTGAGCGAAAATACAAACAAAAAATGAAAATTTTGGAAAAGCATATACTCAGTATTCTCAAATGTCCTGATGAACAGGCTTATATTATAAAACACAAAATATCCGATTTAAAATTTTATTTTAGAGAAAAATAGACGCAACTATCGATTTTCCGCCAGGTAGACCACCAAAACCAATTGAGCAATTAAGCGAAGAAGCAAAAGAAGGAAAACAGAAGAACTTAGGGAAACGGTCTCCACATATGAATTGGTGTATGCGACCCAAATGATGATGAGGGCTGAAGGTTAGGTGACTGCCTCCCGAATTCTAAAAGATTTTAGTGCATCACTAGAACGAGCTAAAAAATACCAGAAGGCATTCACGTTAACAACTGAAAGGCAACAGTTATCTCAGGAAGGACTTTCTATTTTGTAGGCTGATTTAACCAGAAATCAATATAATATAATAAGGAATGCCGATAGAGACAGATTTCCGTGTTATTCACTTCTATAAAAGGCGAAGCTAGAGTGTTACCCAATTGCGTGAATATATTAACGTTACCTCCACTAGTGCTAAAATAAATCTTCAAGCTATTTTAGATCATACAGCAACCCGACTTTGTAAACTGTTATCTGAAGCTTTAGAAACTCTTAAATTGGAGCAATTACAAGACTTACAGTTGATTTCTAAATGGGATTTGACGGCTCGCAGAAAAGCCAGTTTAAACAAAGATTTGACGACGATTCTGATAGTGACGCAAATATTTTTTAGTTCTTTTGTGCCATTGCAGCTAGTTATTAAGTCAGAAAATCAAAGTAAACTTATACGGAGTAATCCTTCTTCCTCCTCCCCAAGGTTTTGCCGCCCAATTTGATTTGGATTTGTCCACGAGTCAGTCGATGTCACTAAAGAAGAAATATATTTTATCGAAAGTCAAATACAAAATTTAAAAAAAGGTCTATAGCACTTGCCACTGGTGAAATTAAGATTCAGCATAATCTTTTATTTACCATGATAAATGGCAAAGTCGGAAATGCAGCTACTGATACTTAATCTACTCAAAAATGCCTTATTTGCCCAGCGACATCAAAAGACTTTAATGACCTGGAACGCATTAGATTGAAACCAATAAAAGCTAAAAATTTGACATTTGGACTTTCCATTCGTCATGCTGAATACGTTTCTCTGAAACTATTTTACATTTGTCATACAAACTGTCAATTAAGAAATGGCAAGCAAGAAGTGAGGAGGAAAAATCAATCAGAAGAGCTACAAAAATAAATTTCAGAGCGATTTTAGAACAAAAATGGGCTTCTGCTTGTGGACCGTCCTAAACCTGGATCTGGAAACACGAACGATGGTAACACATCCAGAAGGTTTTTTGCAGACACTCAAATGGCAGCTGCCATCACAGGAGTTGAAATGACTATTATTGACTTCCGACCCTTTTTTATCCAGTTTAAAACCAAGAACTAGATCTTCAAGAAAATATTTCACAAAGGAGACATTAAATATGCTTTTACCACCGGACTACGAAACAACAGAGGATTCTAAAGAAATTGAAGGTTCAGATGTGGACACCAGTGATAGTGAAATATATTAAAATAATTATTTCCTTCTTGGTCTGGCTTATTATTTTAACATGCAAACTTTGTTATGTTTGGTTTCATATTTGTTATTTTTTGAAGCTACTTGCCACTTAGTAAACATTATACATAAAAAAATCATACCAACATGAGTTTTTATGTGTATTAGAGTTGAATAATAAGCGTATGTACTCAAAAAATATATCAGATTAATTTTGACCGTGAATACCTACCCAATACCCCACTGTGGCGCTGGTGAAAGACAACATACTTGTTTTAATCCTTTATAAACAGTAAATCCATCTGATATATTATTTTCTGTGGTGTATTTAACTTGCAAAAAGTTAATATTAGCTTCCACAAATAATTGCTCTTATTGCCGCTGATAGATTTAAATAAAAGCCGGAACTTTTGACGAACTAATTTTATTTAACACTAATGTTCAGTTTACAAAAGAGGGCGAACCACATGCGCCAAATGTATTTATACTAAACTAACCTATGTTGAGTGGGGGAAACAATAGTGGGGTAGACAGTTGTACTAACAATTATAAATACAATTATCATTAATTACTTCAATACACTACATTTTCCATTTAAACTTTTGCCCTGGTATTGTCGTGTAAGTTTTTTGTGGCTTTATAAGTTTTATAAGTGTGACGCTAATATGTGGTTGTTTGAGGTCATGCCAAAGCTGTTGTTGTGGAATGCTATCAATGCTTTTTTAATATCGACAAAAAGTAGGTGGACTTCTTGGCTAAGGGCCAACTTTTTTTCTATTATTTGCGAGATGCAGAATAAGTGATCGGCCGTAGATCTCCCTGCTCTAAAAGCAGCTTATTGTTCCTCGGCTTCCATATCCTTGTATTCTCGCTCTATCTTTTCCTTTAAAGGAAAATAGTAAAAAAATCCCATAATTTTGATTGCTTGGTTCTATTTAGGGTCATACAATATTCTATAAATTTATAATTTGTATAAAAGTACAATACAATAGAGTCACGTCATGCAGGTAACTAAAACAAGTTTAAAGTGAAGTTTCGATTTTTTTGCCATAAGCAGAATATGACATTTAAGTGTTGTGTTTAAAAAATGCGTTAACAAAAATGTGTGATTTTTGCGGTCATTTTATATGAACAGATCGGTTTTCTATGCAAGATAAGGATTAAACTGCCATTAAATCATATTTAACTTGCGCGGACGTTTGCAATTCCTCGAAACAAAGCGGCCAAATTGTTTAAGAAAGTATACGGCTTTTTATGACTAAACAATAAATTTAAAAAAAGCCCCATTTTAACGGCAGTTGAAAATAAAAGTAAACCCTTTTAGGAGCACATTTAAAATGACAAGTTTATCAATTTAGTCCAGTAAATGATGGGACAAAGCTGTAAATAAATCTGTACAGTTTTCCCTTGTGGCACAATTCTTAGGTCTTTGGGGATGCTTTCGAGCGAAAAAAAGTTTATCACATTAATAGGTGGGAAAGGGCTAAAAATGGCCCCTCAAGGCCCAAAAAATGAGTTTCCCGCTTATATGTGCCAAAATATGCGAATTGGAGAATTTTTGTTTTCACAAAAAATGAAGATCGTCTTGTAGTCTACAAAAATGGTCCTATTAACTTTTTTCTAAAAATCGATAGTTTTCGAGATAACGGGATCCAAAAGTCCCCTTATTTCAGCTGCCTCTCTACCGGTAGAATGCCGCTATCTTTGTGGATTCACTTATAAGCGGGCGGACGAATTGTTCCATAATGGTGTGGTTCCTTCCACGCGGCCGTCGCATGCGACTAACGCATGCGGCCGCCGTTTAATCGGGTGGTTTCTTAGGACCGCGGCTCAAACTCGCAATAGCAAAATTATTAGTGAAAGGGGAAAATGAATCTTTGGTAAGAGTCGTGAGGATGATCTAGCAATATATTTATTATTAGGAGAAGGAGGAAGAGGATGACGAAATACTATTACATTAGCCAATCTGAAACATAGCAATGCCTCTATAAATCCAATATTTCAGCAATGACGAAATAAGGGTTGTTATACTACATTAATAAATCGACATCTGCAACAGGATGAAGTAAAATTTAGAAAATATTCTAGAGTGAATAAAGCAGAGTTTAGTTTTATTCCTGACTTAATAAAAGACGATATAAAGTCCGAGCCAGACAACAGAGTTGAATATCCAATAACCCCAGAGGAAAAATTAGCCATTGTATTAAGGTAAATCTGTACAGGGTGAACCAAATTCGAGTCTCATTATTAGGATCTCGGAAACTTAAAGAGATACGGGTCGGTTAAATGAAGGCAACGTTGCGCAATATGATGCTAATCAAAATGTCACCTTAGAACTTTAAAATTTTCGAATACTTACTTTTGGAAAAAAACGATTATTCGCAATTTCGTTTTTATTTTTTTATGACTTTATTTGAATCGATGTAACAAAATAACTTTTACATTTCCATTGCTACTTTTCATGTTCTACAAGATAGTGTTATTAGATTTATACACCGACGATTCGTCTTTGAGCTGTCATCATCAACTGTTTTTTTTTTAAATACGGCCCTGGATTTTTTAATTATGTATTTTAGGAGCTATTAAGTTCCCAAAACCAATAATGTATTGCACTTATTCGAAAAATTTATATTAATGGCAATTTTTATAACAAACCATATGTTAGAGAGAGTCAGACAATATATTTTTGGCAGGATCTTGGGAAAACATTAAACTGATTTTTTTGAATAAGTGCGAAACATCATTGGATTTGGCATCTTAAAAGCTCTTAAAATACGTAACAGAAAATCCAGGATCTCATTTAAAAAATAAAATTTCAATTTTTAACAATTAAAAAAAAAACACCGGATATTCCACACAAAACAACACAAACAAAATATCAGTCGCAGACACGACTGCGTCTACACTGCTTCTTCAGCAGTCCAGTCTCATCAATCGCAGTCGTTGACAGCGGACGCATACGACGGCCGCTTGGGAGAAACCAGGCACATTTAAAAACATTAGTAGGAGTGCTTTGCCGCTAACGTAGTGCGTTGGCCGCATGCGGCGGCCGCGTGGAAGGAAACATACCTTTACTCGGGCAGAATATTAAAAAAAGCAGTCATCAATTTTTTTACAATATTTTGAGGGTTTCTCATTAATTTATTTATATTTTTTGAAAAAATGGTTTCTTTTTATAATGATACCTTAGCAAGTGTTCAATGATCCCAGAAAATTTCCTTCACCATCTTTCTTGCGTTTTAATAAAAAATGTTTTGCCCATCTGCATTTTTTAACCGTTTCCGGAGTTCTAGCCAGTGTGGAATGTTATGGATTTTTCGAAGACCGTTTTGGCGAAAAATATTTGTGTTGCGAAAAAAATTGAGAGATCCATTTTTGGAGATTTCAAGGTGATCTTTATTTTTTGTCTAAACCAGAATTCTCTAGTTCGCATATTTTGGTAGATATTGGCGAGAAACTCATTTTTGGGACTTTGGGGGGGCCATTTTCAGCGCGTTCCCACTTCGGAATTGTGATAAACTTTTTCTCGCTCGAAAGCATTCGCGAAGACCTAAGAATTGCGCCACAAATGAAAACTGTACAGATTTATTTACAGCTTTGGGTACTTTCAGGTCTTCAGTTACTGGACTAACTAATAAAAACGTCGCGTTTTACGCTCCATGTACAGGGTCTTTGATTATATTTACGTGGCTTCTAGGGCTTTTATTTTTTAAGACAGAAAAAAAAATGTTTTATATAAAAATTGTAGGATTTTTTCCATATTATCTTTTAAAATTATCAGTAAAAAAATATCGCAGTAAAAAAAAAAATACAAGCAACTTCAACTTTTTCAAATGAAGCACCCTGTATATTATGCGCTACAACGAAAGATCTTTTTTTTTCTGATTTTTATATATATATATATATATATATATATATATATATATATATATATATATATATATATATATATATATATATATATATATATATATATATATATATATATATATATATATATATATATATATATATATATATATATATATATATATATGTATATATATATTAATGATATTTGGATGAACCATTTTTGATATATTTAAGGTTAAATTATTAATAAATTACAGAAAAGTTTCATATTAGTATCAAGAAAGCCATGGAAACAATAGAATTGTTATGTTGCTGAATTTGGTGAGGGTTTTCTCCGGACCCATAATATTTATTTTTGTGATTAAACATTCCTGCTAAAGCTAAGGAAGACTTGTCGGTGAATAGAATTTTATTTAAAAACTTTGGATCCTGCTCCATAAACCTAGCTATTTCCAATGGATACTTAGGTCGGTCCTGCATGTTTTGTTCAGGAAGATTCTGAACGGACATAAATTTATAAGGATAAAATTTGTAAAATTTTAAGGCTAAATAAATTTTATAATTTGTTTTGTTAAGTTCAGATGCCGCATTCGAGATTGATATTTCAGGATTTTCTAAAATTATTAAAAGTAGTTAGTGCAAGTCCAATAGAAAAAGTATAATAATTATCCTGAAAAACGAGGATATCCAAAACCTTGTTTTTATGTCATGCTGCAGTCCTTTTCTTCATTTTAAAGCTATTTCGTTCAATAAACTTTCTTACTATGTATTTAATAGTATCTATAGATGGTACCCGTTGTTAAGGATATAATTAGTAATATTTCCTTTGCACTGTCGTCACATTATTATTGTTACCATAAAAAAGACGCATAATAGAGATTTTTTGTTCTTCTGAATAGCCCATCGACAAAAAAGCAATACAAACCACTTTTAATAGTTAAAATGATAAATTTCAACCTTTTACAATATCAATACGCCAAATTGATTAAAACAATTTTATTGCTTTCTTGATACTAATATGACTTTTTTTCAATTTATTTATACTTTAGGCTTAAATATCTTAAAAATGGTTCATCCAAATATCATCAATGTATATATTTTTGAAATCAGAAAAAAGGTTTCTTTATTGTAGCGCATAATATACAGGGTGTTCTATTTAAAAAAGTTGAAGTTGCCTATATTTTTCCATTTTTCAAAAGATAATATGGAAAAAACCTACAACTTTTATATAAAACATTTTTTTCTGTCTTCAAAAATAAAGGCTCCAGAAGCCACGTAAATATAATCAAAGACCCTGTACCTATTGGGTCCAAACTATTCGTCTACATGTAAGTTACTTGGCAAAGTTCGTATAGTCTTCGGTCTACAAAGTTACACTTACATGATAGTCCCCATGTCATTAAAAAACAGCTTAAAGAAAATAATTTCATAAAAATATATAAATAGATACTCGCCGTGACACACGAAAACAGAAGACTCCGGCTCTGCTCCAAATCTAAATATGTTGCCAACTTAAATTCATGACACATACTTATTTTTTTATAAAATTTCTAAAATTTTGTTACTGCGCCGAATCAAAAGGGTACCTTACTGACAGCAAATTACCTTTAATCTCGCATCCGTAATACACAAATAAGGGGGGTATTTAGCCCATTATTTAAGAGAATGTAAAGCCTCTAGACCAAGAAATATTTTCTTTTTGCACAAATTTAAGACTACATAAAATTTTGAACATTTACGCAAATTTTGAACACTTGCATATTATTAATTCGTCTAAGTTACAAAAAAAGGATTAAAATCTACTTTTTTGCGGTTACTCTTTTAGAAAATATCAGGGCCGCCGGCAGCGTGTCAGGAGGTGTCCGTCGCCCCCCTGGGTTTTTAAAAGTTACCCAAAATAAAATATTTCCTTCTAAATCCTTAAATTTTGCAATATTGCCTAGGAATTTAAATGAGTATTAACATTATTTAGAAATTAAAGTTGTAGTATAGTCTGTCTTAAAGTATATCGTTATGGCTTTTGACGGACCATACCCCAATAAACCTTTAACAATTTTATTACCTATTGTTATTGGGTAAACCCATTTGTTTATAAGGGCAGGGGTGGGTCAGGTATTTCTCAAGTATTAACCATTAGGCATATAAATATTTTGGCTAATATTTTAGTGGCAGTGTTGAATAACCGTTTTTACTGTGCGTTTCGAAAAAGTTGTTTTACGAGAATATAACTATGTCGCGTCGAAATCATTTGTCATTAGATGCAAAACATGTTGTGAAAAATGTATATGAAACTTTAATCAGTAGAGGTTCATTTAAACAAGAAGCTTTAAAAGAAACCTGTCTACTTACAAAATACTCCAATATCATCGATAAGGGATATTATTATTAGTGAAGAATTGAACAAAAGAAAAAACGTAGTGATTTTCAATCTCACCGTATAGACAATAGTGATCAGGACCTAATATGAAGGAAAATATATTGTCTTTATGAAAGCGAAGTTATTCCTATCTTGCATAAACCGAAAAAGAAGCTAGACGTAGACGAAACCAATATAAATATTAGCCGTGCCACCCTCCATACAGTTGTTTGTAAAATGGGATTTAAATACCGCAAAATAGACAAAAGACAAGTAGTAATGGAATCGCACAGATTAGGCACTTCGAGATTTAATTACCTTTAGAAAATTAAAACATGGTTCGATACACACGACACAGTATCCAAAGGATTGGTTGATTCCAGTCAAAACTGTCAGACGAAAGCACCTTCAAATAAAGGAAAACGCATTACCATAATACACGCTGGTTCAGAAGACGGATTTGTCCCAAACTGCTTGCTGTTGCATGCAAAGAATATTAAGGATTCTAGCTTGGATTATCATGAGGATACAAATGCAGAACTTTTTAAAAACTGGTTTCAAAATTATCTTTTAAAAAATATTCCAAACAACAGTGTTATTGTCATGGATAACGCAAGCTACCACAGCCATCTGCTACACAAAGCACCAAGCTTCATCAAGTTCAAAAACTGAAATCCAGGAATATTTGTTAGAAAATGATATTTATTTTGAATTCAGTCAAAAAAAGGCAACTTTATATGCAATTAAAAAAATGTATGTGATAATTTGGCTGAACAGGCTGGGCTTACTGTCTTACGGCTTCCTCCGTATCACTGTATGTTTAACCCTATAGAGCATTTGTGGAACCAAGTAAAATCAAAGATCAGAGCAGAAAATGTTAACCCACTTTAAGTCCCAGTGTTATAAATTTGATAAAAAATGTAATTACTAACATACCAGTTGAGAGCTGGAAAAATTCACTACAGCACATTATAAAAATTGAGGACTCTTACATTTCTATCCAAAACAACATAAATCCTATTGTAATTAATCTCAATGATGACTCTGATAGTGAAACAGAATTAGATTTGGATATTTAGATTAAAAATGTAATTATGTATAGATAATGCAGTTATAAATTTATTAAAACTTTGCATATATTTAATTTCTTAATGTAATTTTAAAATTATACTTACCTAAATAAACAATAAATTATAAATCTTTATATTATTAAAGTCCGTCCCTAATGTCTGGCCTTAATACCTACCGATCCGCAGTTGTATTGCTGTCGGCAGGTATAATCCATAAATAAAGCAAGAGCTAACACGGTATACTTTGAGACAGACTATATATTTATTTGTGTTGTAATTCAATTAATTCTTGACTAGTAAGTAGTAGTTTTGACCCCCCTACATTTTTTTCTGGCGGCGGCCCTGGAAAATATATATTTTAAAATATTTTTAACAAGTGGTTCATTTCATTTTAAACATTTTAATATAGGCAATATAATACCTAATATATGCTTTAATATCATGTAGTCGTAGGCTGCAATAAAAGCAATTGTGTAAAATACTGTATTTTTTAAATATTTATTTTATACGAAATTTCCATAAAGCCTCGTGTTACCGGTTTATTTTGTGGCATTTTATTTTTTTAACCTTTTCGTTATTTTAAATTTGCGAAATACCAACTACATAAAATGACATAAAACTGTTGAAAAATAATAAAATATAAGTAGGGCAGCATACGTATTCCAGTATACATGCAACGACCTAAATTCCAGGAATTTACTAACCTAAATTGCGGTATAGTAAAAGGTTACGAGTAAAATTTCAACTTCACCTTTGAAAGGCGTCTTTCTACTGGGTGTTAAAAATTTCAGGAATGGCCCTTCGCCTAAAATTTATTTTGATCTAAAAACACGTATAATGTCTTTCTTTGCCTATCAATAAACTATCTTCCACATATGTTTTCTCAGAAAAAATTAGTTTCGGAGTATTTATGATTTAAACTTCACGTCTGGCTTTTAAATTTGGCCAGTTGAATGTTTTTTATGTACTCAAATTCTTATGCAATTATTTTAAATGTCTCTAATTTCAAGAAAAATACAGATATTTTTGAAAAATTTGGAAAAAATACAAATACAGGATTTTTTGCAAGTTCCAAAATAATTTTTTTATTTAAAGAAATTTTGGCGTGTAGACACGAAAGATTATACAGGGTCGCTTTTATGTATGGAAACGGTCGATTATTTGCTAAAGTAAGATAGCTAGCGAAGAATGTTAAATACAAAACTTTTAGGGTTTTTAAAAATCTAACACGACATAACTAATATATAAATCAGTCAAAAACCATGGAAGAACAAAGGTTTCTTTATTTTAAATGGAATCCTGTAAAAATTTTATTTCAATTACTTACAAGATTTAAAAAATGTTTAAGCAATACATACCCAATCTTAACCGTTTTGGGGATATTGAGTTTCGAATATTGTTTTCAAAAAACTAATAACAATAATAAAAAAGACAAACTAAGTTTTAGTAAACACAATTTGAAATCCTATTTATAAGGTGCTCAAAGTGTCCCCCATTTACCTCCTGCCAGTAATCAAGGTTGAACAAAATTTTGTAGGAATCAAAAGGATATTGGGAGCAATACTGGGAAATTTTATGAATTCTGTGTTGCAAAACCCAAAATTTTGTGGCCTATTTTTGTACACTAAATTTTTTTGCCTAAAGGAAAAAGTAAGGGGTCTTTGGAGACCTACCAGGTTTTTTGCACCTCTGGGCCCCAAACCATTTTCCAGGAAAAGTTTCCCCTTTGAATACCCCCAATCCGTCCAAAAATGGTGGAACCCCATCTTGTTGAAACCATTTTGTTCGCCGGTAAATTTGGGGTTATTATGTTGGGGAAAAATCGCCAGCTTGGGAAAAAAATTCTCTTTTTAAAATAATAAATATCGTTCAGAGTTCAAATTTCCATGATAAAATAGGGTCCCATACGTTTCCCCAAAATTCCCACCAAACATTTTTTTTTTGGGCATTGGGTATGAACTTGTTCCATCCAATGTGGGTTTTGGTCTGACCAATATCTACAGTTGTGTGAAAACTTCGATTCATCAGAAAAAAAATGTGGTTGACAAAGTTGAAATTTTGATTCAACTTATCCATACTGATTTCGCAAAACTGAATTCTGCAATCAAAATCGTCTTCACTCAATTCTTGTAACAAATGAATTTTTTTGGTTTAAATTTTTTTTTTTTTGGAATTTTTTGAATGGAAACGACTCATTTTATGATTTAAAGCCAGCTGTTTTGTCGAATTTATTGGTTTTTTCTACCACATCTAACATGACATTTAGAGAATTTTTTTATTAGTTCCCACCGGTTTTTTCACTTTTTGGTCGATCTTTCACCCCTCCAGTTTCAAGAAAACGCCTAAAAAATTGAAAATAAAGCAATGAAAATCATTCTTAGGAACCAAGATTGACCCCGACCAAGGATCAAATTGAGAGAAATGCAGTGGTTTTCAGAAAAGGGAAATTACTGTTGTATAATACTTTCATTTTTATACAAAAAAATAAACCTGGGACAAGCTCTCCAGTATCGAAGGATAGGGTTAATTACAATTTTAATGTTCAGGGGAAATTGTTCTAGAAATAATTTTTATATCCCCAATGACTCCAGTTCCGCTCAAAAAATTTATTTTTCTTTGGGTGTTTGATAGAAACGGATTTCCCCGAAAGTTTAAAAAACTATTCAAATCGGTAAAACCCTTTTAAAATTTTTTTAAAAAAGGTTTTAATTTAAATTTTTTTGGGATTTGCTCAGTTAGGGGGTAAGTTTTACATTTTTGCTCTTTTGTATTTGTATATTTTAGGTATTATGTTTGTTTCTTTGATTTATAACGTCTAATTTATTGTATAGGGGTAAAATTGTTTCCCCCAAAAATTTTTTTAATGTAACTTTTAATGTCAAAAGTAAACATTTTTTTTTTTTTATTTTATTTTATAAAAAAATTTTGTAAATTGTAATTTAGTTGTATTGTATTATACTTAATGTAAAATTAGTCAAGGTGCTAAATAAATATTTATATAATAGCATCGGGTATATACACTGCTCAACAATTTTGGAAAAATTTTTTTTTTTTTTTAAAAAAATTTTTTTTTGGGGGGCCCCCCTTTTTTAAAATTTTAGGTTGGGGGGAAAAAAAAAGGGGGAATTTTTTTAAAAAAAAAAATTTTAAAAAACTTTTTGGGTTTTTTTTTTTTTTTTTTTTTTGGGGGAAAAAAAAAAAAAAGGGAAAAAAAAAACCAAAAAAATTTTAAAAATTTTTTTTAAAATTTTTTTAAAAACCCCTTTTTAAACCCCCCTTTTAAAAAAAAAAAAAAAATTTTTTAAAAATTTTTTCCCCCCCCCCCCCCTTTTTGGGGGGGTTTCCCCTTTTTTTTCCCTTTTTCCCCCTTTTAAACCCCCAAAAAAAAAAGGGTTTTTTTTTAAAAACCCCTTTTTTTTTTTTGTTTTTTTCCCCCCCCTTTTTAAGGCCCCCAAAAAAAAAAGGGGGTTTTTTCCCCTTTTTTTTAAAAAAAAATTTTTTTTTTAAAATTTTTTTTTTTTAAATTTTTTAAAAAAAATTTTTTTAAAAAGGGTTTTTTTTTTTTAAAATTTTTTTTTTTTTTTTTATATTTTTTTTTAAGGGTTTCTTTTTTTCCAAAAAATTTTCCGGGGGGTTTTTAAAAAGGGGTTTTTTTTTTAAATTTTTTTTAAAAAATTGAAAAAATTTTTTTTTTTTTTTTTAAAAACTTTTTTAAAAAAAAAACCCAAAAAAAATTTTTTTTAAAAAAATTTTTAATTTTTAAAATTCCTTTTTTTCCTTTGGGGGAAAACCGGGGGGAAAAAATTTAAAATTTTTTTTTTAAAAATTTTTTTGGGGTTTTAAAAAAAAAAAAAAAAAAATTTTTTTTTTTTTTTTAAAAGGGGGTTTTTTAAAAAAAAAAATTTTAAAAAAAAAGGGAAATTTTAAAAAAAAATTTTTTTTTTAAAAAAATTTGGGAAAAAAATTTTTTGGGGAAAAAATTAAACCCAAAAAACCAAAGGGGCCCCAAAAAAGGGCCCCCAAAAGGGTTTGGAAAATTTTTTCCCCCAAAAAAAATTTGGCCCGGGGGCCCCAAAACCCGGAAAAATTTTTTTTCCCGGGGCAAAGAAAAATTTTTTTCCCCTTTTCCCCCTTGGGGAAAAAAAAATTTTTGGGGGGGGAAAAAACCCCCAAAAGGGGCCGGGGGTTTTAAAAAAAGGGGGCCCCTTTTTTTTTTAAAAAAAAAAACAATTTTTTAAAAAATTTTTTTTTTTTTTAAAAAAAAATTTTTTTTCCCCAAATTTTTCCTTTTTTTTGGGTTTTTTTTTTTTTTTGGGTTTTTTTTTTGGGTTTTTTATTTAAAATTTTTAAAAGGAAAAAAAAAATTAAAAAAAAAACCCAAAAAACCAAAAAAAAAAAAAAGCTTTTTGGGGAAAAATTTTTTTTGGGGGGGAAACCCCTTTCCGAAAATTTAATTTTTAAAAAAAAGGGGGGGAAAAATTTTTTTTTTAAAAAAAAAATTTTTTTTTTTTTAAAACCCTTTTTTTGGGAAAAAAAACCCCAAATTTTACGGGTTTTCCTTAAAATTTGGAAAAAAAAAACTTTTTAAAATTTTTTAAAAAAAGGTTTTCCCCCAAAAAAAAAAAAAGGGAAAAAATTTTTTAAAAAAAAAAAAAAAGGGAAACTACTACGACTGAAAAGGGAAGGATATGAAAACTTCTTATCGCGATTTATCGTGCATCTTATTCTTGGGGCCCCCTACAAAATTTAACAAACAAAATTCAGGAAATTTTAAAAAAAAACCCTTATGTCGGTGTGGTGTGCTTAAAAATAGAATTGTCGGGCCAATATTCTATGAGGGATCCTTAACTGGAGAAAGATCTCTCAATTTTCTTGAAAACGATATTGAGGACATTTTAGAAGAATTGCAACTCGAAACGTATCGTAAGATAATTTGGCAACAAGACGGAGCACCGCCCCATGCTGTTCGTCAAGTTGTGCAGTATCTCAATCGCCGATACAATCAGTGGATTGGACGTTATGGCACAATTCGATGGCCACCTAATAGTCCAGATATTACAATTTTGGACACTTTTCTATGGGGTCACTTGAAAAATGTCGTTTACCAAAATGGGAACACAATCACGAAAGAAATGAGAGAAAAAATTGTAAATGAAATTAATCGTCTTAACCAAGAACCTCAAATAATATGAGCGAGCTTAGAAAGGCTAAGGAGGGGTTATAGATCACGTTTCGAAAATAACGGAGGATATATAGAACATTTAAATTATTAGTAATAATATGATTTTTTGTTATAAGTGTTCTTATTACCACCATATTTTACCTCGTTTTGTATTTTAATTTTTTCCGTTTATTGTAATTTTGCTGCTCGGTTTAGAAATAGATATATCATATAATTTTTAGCATATAATATAATTTGAAGCCGTTCTTCTGATGAAAACCTCATTATAAAACTACTCCAAAAAGTAATAAACGTATTTGAAAAATTCTTGACTTTGACAAATAAGCACCTGTGACCTGTGGCAGCCAGGTTTTTTCAGATGAAACTATCCTTTTAGTATTATGCAGTTTTTAGACAGTTGCAGCAGAACCGCAGGAAATAAACCCAGCAATCCCTATATCGCCGAATTTCTCGTGAAAATCTCTATCTATTGATATAAAAATACAGGGTGATTCACGTTGAGTGTCCTATTAAAAGTTCTGGGGAACCAAAAAAAAGAACTTTTTGAAATTTGGTACACGGTCATAAGAGGGAATAAGCTACATTTTAAAAATATTTTGGCAAGTAAAACGCCAGATCTAACCGAAACCAACGGCAACATTGTAATTTTAAATGGAACACCCTGTTTTTTATTACATATTCGGATTCTACATAAAATTTTAAGTTTTATTAATTCTTCCTATACCAATATCTTACCGTTTTTGGGAAAATAATTAATAACTATTTTTTTAAGGAAACCCTATGTTAATAAGGTTTAATATTTAGTGCCTAACCGAGCTGGGTATGAGAAAGTTTTTTTTGGGTTAGACAATGCATGATTTAAAGATCTACATGCTATTATAGCAAATACCCTACAGGGTGTCCCAGAAAAATTGATTTTTACCGATATTAAATAACGATTAAAACTCTTTTTTTTTTAAATAAACATACTGTATTTTATCCCATTTGAATAGACCAAATTTACCTAAAAATGTCCATACATCTTCTATACCCATCTGCCACCGTTTTTCAAATATAAGCAAATTTTAATTTTTTAAACATGTATTCCTTATTAATCAAACAAAATAAATATTTTTTACCTTATATCTCAAATAGTTGTCAGAGCAATTTGAAATACAAACTTCCATGGCCTACCTAGGTAAATTGTAAATTAAGCCGGTGGTTTACTGTGGATAGATTTAAAAACAGGGAAAAAAATTTAAAATTCGTTTGTATTTAAAAAACGGTGACAGATGGGTATAGAAAATGTATGGACATTTTGTAGGTAAAATATTGGTCTATTTGAAAATGAGATAAAATACAGTATGTTGTATTTAAAAAAAAATGAGATTTAATCATTATTTAATATCGGTAAAAATGCAAATTTTTTGGGACATCCTGTAGGATATATTGCCATAATACATGTAGATCTTTTAATACATGCATTGTCTAACCCCATAAAAAATTCTGGTATCCAGCTGGTTAGGCACGTAAATATTAAACCTTTTAAATGGTGATTTTCCTTTAAAAAAATAGTGATTAATTATTTTCTTAAAAACGGTAAGATATAGGTATAGAAAGATGTTAATAAAACTTACTTAAATTTTGTGTAGAATCCAAATATGCAATAAAAAACAGGGTGTTCCTTTAAAATTACAATGTTGCCGTTGTTTTCGGTTAGATCTGAACGTGCACTTCAAAATTTTTAGAATGTAGCTTATTACCTCTTATGTCCATGTACCAAATTTTAAAAAGTTCTTTTGTTTGGTTTCCCAGAACTTTTAATAGGACACTCAACGTGAATCACCCTGTATACTGGGTATTTTTAAAAAATACGTCACTCGTGCTGTAACTCTTTTGTTTTTGTTTCAATTATTTTTCTGATTAGATTATTAAATTCTACGGAAAAAATACACGAAATGGCTATATCCGTTTTTTAAAAAAGTACAAGAAAGTTCAAAAATAAACTTCTGTTTACTTTAAAATAAATAACCCTATACATGACATAGTAAATCCGGCGGAAAGTAAAATAAAATTATTGTAAGGCCTACCGTAACTAATTGATGACAATACACGACGTTTCAATTATAAGTTTATGTCACACATATAACACATAAACTAACACTAAAAATCTTACAGAAAAAGTAAATATATATTTTGTTTGTTTTTCTTCAATGTTTTCGTAACGAAAAAAAGACAACTTTTCTATTTGGAAAGTACGCGCGCGACAAGACGCGGTATTTTCAGGCGCTTAGACTGCCCGGTTTTCAGCGGTCCGTTCGAAAAGCGTCCGCGAAACCGACTGAAAGCTTCACTGAAATTCTCTCGAAAGCTGAAATTCAGACGTCCACGCCGCAGCAACCTGTAGTAAGGATTTTGCGTCAAATAAGAATTGTTGTCTGAGGGTTGCTAAATATTTTATAAAGGTCTTGATGTCGGGTTTAAAAAAATAATGTTGGTGAAAGGGATTACCGGGAATTTTGGGCATTAAATTGTTTTGGGCTGAATCCAAAATTCATTTACCTATTTCTGGAACATATATAGGAAATTAAAAATGGATTTTTTGGCCGATCTAAGCAGACGTAACAAACTATATTATTTATACATATAAAAAAAGCTTAAGATCACTCACTTATTCATTCATTCATATATACATATTAATTTAAAAATGTGATCCCGAGCTTGCACCCATCCTAACTCGCCTCTTTCGAATCTCTTACGACACGGGCATTTTTCCGGAGAGTTGGGAAGCTGCACGTGTGCAACCTGTCCCCAAAACTCTCCCTTCTGACTATAGACCTTTATCTCTTCTTTCTTTTTTTGTAAAGTAATAAAAAAATTTATCAATTTCCAAATCTTAAAGAATCTGGAAAAACACAAGATCTTACATGGTAGACAGTATGGATTCCGTCACACAACTGGAACAAGTCCCTTAAGTTTCTTGGTGAATCCCAGATCGTTGCTCTTGACATGTCCAAAGCTTTCAAACAGGTCTGGGATGACGGGCTTTGCTCTTGGCAGTCCAGTTTCCTTTTTAATCGACCTATATCAGTTACTGTAGATGGTCATTCTTCCAGCTTCTACCAAATTAATGCTGGGGTGCCACAGGGCTCAGTGCTGGCACCCACGCTGTTTCTTCTACACATTAACGATCTTCTCTCTTCCACAATCAATCCCATTTACAGTTTTGCTGATGATAGTACCCTGAACTCTAGTATTCAATTTCTTAAGCCATCAAGTAATTCCGATTTGGAAAACAAGCGCAGGTCAATGCAGATATCTCTTTCGCAAGTCCACAAACTTATCTTGGATTGGAGCGCAAAAAAATCTTGTTCAGTTTAATGCCTCAAAAGACATGTTCGTTGTTGCGGAGAAAGTCTGCCAATGCTTATCCGTTATATATGAGCAGTCAAGTTGTGCAGAACAAAGAGTCGTTTAATCTTGTCGGCGTTACTTTTGAGAATAACCTCAACTGGCACAAGCACATTACATCCATAGCCTCGGCAGCTTCAAAAAGGCCTGGATTTCTCTTTCGAGCCAGAAAGTATTTCTCTTTTTCCAATCCGTATACTTTGTATGTATCCCAAATCAGACCCCTTTTTAGAATATTATGCTCATGTCTGGGGAATGGCTTCCCCTACAACACTTGGCATTCTGGACTCCATTCAAAGAAGAGCCGTTTGTCTTATTATTGATCCCACGCTTACAGAAAGGCTCCGTAAGACGCCTTTCATACGGCTAACGGTAAAAAACACTTTTTTGCCACTATTTTTGTCCCGGGGACGAAATTCAAAAAACGGGCTTCGTTAGGTTCTAGCCACTGCTAAAGCCTACCACTGTGCCAAATTTCATGATTTTAGCTCAAGCCATAACTTCAGAATTACGTGGACAGACAAATAAATATATATACCCACCAACATATAAGTATATCCATATTAGCAAATTATATTAATTATAATCTTTTAATTAATATCTTTTTAAACAGTAACTTAGGAAAAAAATGCTGAACCACGTCAATTGATTTTAAATTGTACGCATTTTTTGGCAATAAAATGAAATTTTTTTTTTCAGCCCCTTAGCTGCAACCCCTCCCAACTTTTTTTTTCAAATGCAAACCTATGTCGTGTATGGGCTCATTGAAAAGCTAGTAAAAAATGGAATCTGACCATACCCTTTCTTTTTTTTTAAATTATGTGGTTACCAGGAAATGAGAAAAAACTCTTTTAAAAACAAAATTTAGAAATACCTACTTAGTGCTATCTACCGGTGAATTAACGTTGCAAATAAACAAATAAAGTAGCATTCAGCATTGATGATGTACACTGCTCAACAATTGCTAAGGATCATCAGTACCTAGTTTCTAAAAGTTTACAAATTTTAAGAACAGGCCAATCGGGGTAGGCAGCACAACAAATTTTATTGATTATGTGTAAAACTGATAACGTAATCTAGCATCAACATTCCTTGGAATTTATTTTTTCAGAAAAAAAAAATCCACATAAAATTAGTTATAATCCCAAGCAATTGTTGAGCAGTGTACTTCCAAAAGAGAAAAAGGTTGTTAAATTTTTTGTACCAATTTTTTTGACTCAGTTTTAAAATTGTGGCATTATTTTTGGGTAAAATTGAAATATGTTTAGTTTATTAATTGTGTACCTTCAAAGTGTTCTTTTTTAATTTGCCAAACCAAAATGGTATTGTCAGAGAGGCAGCGTCTCGAAGTCTTGATATTGTTGGGATGTGGGGATAGAATGCGGAGTCAAAGTGAAGTGTCTTATTTAATGCAAAATATCCGGAAAATGACATGTCCCAGGCTACTGTGAGTAAGATCTTACACAAATTTGAAGAACAGGGTACAGTGAAGGACTTGCCCAGAAGTGGCCGGCCACATCTTTTAGACGAAGATCAAAAATTGGACATTGCCGTATCTCTGCAGGAAGATCCACATTTGTCAACGGTTTTATTAGCCCAAAACAATCCTGCGTCTAGACGTACCATTGGGAGGTTTTTGAAAACAGAAAAATACCACCATATAAGGTATATCTTGTCCAAGAGCTCTTGGGAGATGATTATGACAGGTGCAGAGCTGTCAAAACTTGAAGTACTTCAAGTAAAATTTTACTTGAAGTGCTTTTTGTACTTCAAGTATTTTAATAATAATACTAACAGCCATTTTTTATGACAATTTTATTATCGAACGCAATCAGGATACGAAACATTTTCCCAAATAACTTCCGAAAATGTCAAAAACGTGATGTCAAGAATATTCTATTGGTGCATTCGACGTTTGATGGAGCGGTTCCCCAACTATTTCGTATTGTGAATGCGTTCATTTTTTACCTTCAATTGAACGAAAACCCTGTATTTAAGTTTGGCAACAAACAAAATTTCCATTATAAAATGGAAACGACATAAAATTAAGTAAGTTGTTCTGACTTGATTTTGGTGGATGGAAAATTAAAATATTTCCCAAGAATAGGTTTTAGGTGCCAATTTGGAAAAAACACTCGCTTTTGACAGATGTATCGTATGCCAACGGGTGCCAACCCCTTGGCAACCACAAGGAAAAAACCCATTTTGAAAAAAACCAATATTTAGTATAATAGTTTAAGACCCAAGCGCTCACCCGAGTACGACATTGCAGGCCTGTTGCCATAAATTTACATACGAAATTTTACATTATTTCGGACACTTAGCAACCCTACTACTACTGACCTACTTTTTAATGACGTAGCGCTCAGTCCTTAAAGCTTTTAGGAATTGTTGGAAAACCCCGTTTTGAGGAATTAACCCCCTAACTTCCTTACAAAAAATACTAATCAAGTATAATATGTTTTACTTGAAGAACTTTTAATTACTTCAAGTGCTTTTATGTACTTCAAGTATTTGGTTTACTTCAAGTACTTTGGGGTCTTCAAGTACTTTGTTTTACTTCAAGACTTTGTTTTACTTCAAGTACTTTGGTTTACTTCAAATACTTGGATTTACTTCAAGTAAAATACTTGGGTGGTACTTCAATATTTTCAATTACTTGAAAATGCAATACATTTTAATGAATACTTGGTACTTGTACTTGAAGTATTTTTAAAAAAATAAAAACTTGGTACTTGTACTTGAAGTACTATTTAAGAGTATTTTGAGCGCTCTGCTTTAAGGACTTAAAAAAAAAAATAGTGCTTTAGAAATCTTCCCAAAACTGTTTTCCAGCTCTCTGACTATTTGCAATATCCTTCGTCCGTCGTTATTTTCAACAAGATTATGGAGGTGATTGCCCTTCTGACTTCCTTTCGCATAAATTATAATAAAATAACAATATGTTTTTCAATTAATTTAACAAGGTTAAATTTAAATATCCCATTAAAACGTTTTAATATCTTTTACTTCCACATCTTGTGCATATTAAAATTGAATATTAATTATTATTTAAATAACAATTACTTCCGATTTTATAGGGGTATAATAAACTGAAGCGGAAAGGAATAATATTTTTCCATGCGCTTAAGCTTAAATTGTTTAGGAAGCAGTAAATCATTATAAATAGGGTTTTTAGAATTTTAAGTTTTGAATATTGCCAAAATATGGTTTAAATGGTGTTGGTAATAATCCATAAAATTTTGTGTTTCCCATTTTAAAAAATTGAAGGGTTTTTTGGGCTAATAAAGATAGAATATTGCAGGTTTCGCATAAGTGACCTACTTTTTAACAAAAATCTTGTAGTGGTTAGTGATCCTGGCGCACGCAGAACGGAAACGAAAGGGGGAAGAATGGAAAGGAATTTGAAGTCCAAAGGCGGAGAAAATTTATTCATAAAAATAAATATTAAATGAAAAATATTAAATTTATTTTATATATACTTTTTACTAAAGATACTTAGTTATTTATTTTATATATTTATTTTATTAAACAATGTACAGGATGTTTAAAACAAGTTGGCACTATTTCTGTCCTCCTTACTATAGAAGGGAAGTTTTAAATTAAGTTTCTAGTGTGGTGACTATGAGGCTATGAGATATAAAATTTAAAAACCAGCAACTTTTAAGACCGTGATATTCATCCAGACATATTGTTCACTTTTGGCACCGATGTAATTTTGGCTATTTATGCCCTCCACATAAATTTAGTGTACGTCATAGACAATTCAAAGTCACCTTTTTAAAACTTGGCAATTAACTAAGCAAAAACAATTTAAAAAATAACAAAGTTATTATCCAAATTCTACTATATCAAAAATAAAGGTAAATAGAAGGTCGGTTAAGTTAAAAAAAAATATAATAAAATGGTTTTAGACTGCTTCATTTATAGGTCATAGATTTTAACTTACTTTTTAAAATGGAAGTCAGTATTCACCCAAGTTTAGTCTATGTTTACAATATTTTTACCTTGTTTACGAAATTCCGTTTCTTAATTAATGTCTATACCTCCTCTGAAGTACACTTGACTTTTCTAACAACATTTTTCGATGATTCCGACACTTCTTCCAGTAAAATCCATTCTTTTTTAAACGTTTTCGCAATGTTTCGCGCCCAAGAGGAAATTCGTAACTTTTTTTATTTTTTGTAAAAGTTTTTTGAGTTGGTATGTCATTCCACTTCAAATAAAATCTCTTGACTAATCGTCTTACGATAGACAAATCAAACCCTTCCAGATCTTTAGTCAATAATTTTATATTATGATTTTTGTCTGGCGAAGATAGTCAAGTTGATGGATTGCTTTGCATTCTATCGGGGTCCTCTTTCCTAATTCTTCACGTAGTGATCTCCGGAGTACCCGCATACATTGCAGCTCGGCCCGTGTCATTTTTTAATGGCAGTTTAAAACAGTTGTTTTGTGCCTTCTCATCGAAAATTCTTATTATATTAGCAACTACCTCTCTAGCCTGACTATAAAGAACTTTTCTTTTTGAAAAACTCATTTAAATTTATTACAAATTACCAGTTATTATTAACCAATAGTTATCTGAAAATTAATTACAAATTGCTACTTGCGAGTTAATATGTTTTTTTTCTTATTTTGTATGAAACATTGGCGGATGTAATTTATTTATGTTGCTGAAATGTAGCCTTCATTGTTTCACCTAAAAATTCGCCACTGTTGTTAAAAATCACTATTTTTAGATGTGTTTAGATTTTACCATTTCATTCCATCAACTGCCTCGATTTATAGTGATTTTTTCCATCATATATCAAATGGCTCAAAATCGACGTTTTATCTAATTGGTTGTCTTTATATTGATAAAACCTAATAAGGTGGGTAAAAAATGTAATTTTCCCAATATACAAATAGTACCTAACACTTACTAGATCCACTTAAACCGAATTAATAAAAGTGGTTTATTATAAATTAGTTTAATACGACTTTTATTAGGGTTGAAAGAACTAAGTAGCAAACGACTTTAGATACCTCCAAAAAATTTAATATAGGAGAGTAAAAGTCATTTCGCTTTATCTTTAATTGCTTTTGCTTGGTAAATCGTCAAATATAAAAAAAAAATATTTTCTAACATTTTATAAACATATAATAAATTATAGGATGTTCGACAAAACATAAGTTCTTGTCACGCTCATTTTTCCAGAAACGAGTGGTATCACTTGGTACCATCAGTTTTTAAAAAGTTAAGATAGGAAAGTGAAATCCGCTTTTATTCTTTTAAGCCGTTTTTGCTCATTAAGCATTCATAGTGACTAAAATGTTCATTTTTAACTGTCATTATCTCGAAAAATGTTAAATATTAATAGCGTATTTTACACAATGCTTAAAATTGGCCATATAATTCTAAAATCAAAAAATATGTAGGATGCATCTTTTAAAAAAAGATTTTAAGATCGTAGCGCATTTTTAAGACACCCCATTTATTTATAATTATTTTTGTTAGATGCATACCATTTACTTGTACAAATTTTGTATAAAAAGTTTTTTGCTTAAGTCGATAGTTAACGAAATATCATCACTAAATGGACATCCGGTATAATAGGTATTAATTTATAATCAAGAAACACGGAAGTCTGTGTAAATAGGTATATTATTTAAACCTAATTTAATAATTATGTAGGTGTAGATGATTATATTAATAATCAGTATACAGTAAAGCGCACCGTACTGCGAACATAGGAGGCTCCTGGACAATTTTGGATGTACCCAATTCTAAAATACCAATAATAATTTTGTGCTTGCATCTCAACTTCCGTCTCATTTTCTCACGTGGCGCATTTTTGGTTAGGACTGGTGGGGAGTGCGGTGATAAATTCGGAAGAATTATCTGTCCAGTTTAGTTGTTTACTCGTTTTTATTTTCAGTAAGAGGATCAGTGTTTATAGGCAAGTAGCAGGAGCTAGCTAGCGCCAACCGACTTCGATCTGATTTCTTATCAGTCATAAATTTAAAATTAGTTGCTTACGAGACCGCAACGTTTGCTGCTTAAAAACCAAACAGTTTTTCCTAATAAAATAAAATAATTTTCTCAAATAAATAATGGAACGTAGAAGATATTTTTAAGAAAATAATTTAATGTGCATTCATAGAATAAAAAAAGAAAAATTCTTTTTCAAGTTATCAAAGATGATCAAATAAACCACCTTCTTGAGCCAAACAATAACCAAGATTGTCATAAAAACGCCTTCTGACATTTGCTAGAATGTTAATGGTAATAATCCTAAATTCCCAATTCCCAATTTGTAAATGCAATTCTTGTAGATTATTAGCCCTATTCTCCTGGAAACCATAAATTTATGATTTTACGTGACCTCAGAGAAAAAAATCGTTGGGTGAGACCATGAAGTGAAAATGTCGAATCATCAGTAAAAACAATGTTTCTTATAAAATTTTCATTGTTATTTTTCATTTCCATTACAGTTTCAAAAATTGCCTTCGTCTAAAATGATAATCAGGAAAATTTCATTGGTTTTCTTACTTTGTAGGATCGGTATCAATTTTTTTTCAGCACTCTTTTCACTGATCTTCTGCTCAAAAAAACCTGTTCTGCAATTGTATTAATGGAAACTGTAGGATTTTTAATAACACTTGCCACTACCATAATTTCTTTCATTTCCCTTTGTTGTTTTCTGAGGCACTATCATGTTTATTTTTCTTGGAGTTAAACAACCAAATGTCAGAAAGTTTTTAATGACTCGGTAAATAGTGGAAATCGTGGAGTCGGCCTGGTTAAAAATAAATTATTAAATAATTCCCCAATTCCCCTAACAGGATCTACACGGTGATTCCATTCAATAATTTGAATTTTGTCTTCCAGTTCGTAAACATCCATTATTAATAACTATTATTAAAAAAAAAACTTTTGGTCGCAAATAATCGACACAGTACAACTATTGCAGTCGAGCGTTCGATACTAAAGAACTATTTCAGAAATAAACGTATTGAACTGTTCGCTGGAAAATTATTGATCGATAAGCAATGCGTGCGGCGTTTTTAGGTACATCCAAAATCGTCTAAGATCGTCCTATGTTCGCAGTGCTCTGCGCTTTACTGTATGTATAACAATCAGGCCCTGACACGCCGCTATTGTAAATGTTAAAATCCCAGTAAAAAATAATAAATCGACTCGACATCAGCCCAGCAAATAAAAAATTACAGACGGCCAAATAAAATTACATATTTGCGCAAGCCATCTTTAAACAAAAACTAAGCTGACCGTACGTATTTGAGACGTCGGGCCCTAAGCGGTTTGCAGCATTGCCAAATCCAAACAGCGTTCCCAATAAAAAAAAGTTAAAGAAAAAATAATAGAAGAACTAAGGTTAAGGACATATAAAACACAAAGATTAGACCTATATTTAAAGAAGAAAGCATCAAAGTGCTTAAAACTTAAATGATAAATTAAAGGTATGCACAATTTGGCAACAACCTTTTGGGTTTTTTGAAACAAATTTGGCATTCTTTAAATTCCTTTACCCTATCTACCTATCGTGGTCCAACTATAGGTTTGAAATAATAGTAAGACAGCTTAAAATTTTTAATTTTTGTTCTTTTTTTTCGATGTACTGATAAGTTTTTTTGTGCTACTTCTGATAATATACTCGGAAAAGATGAAATGCTATTCATTACCCTCCTATAGAGTCCGTCTAGTTGACTTTAGTTTAGAATAGTACAGAGATAACATCAACTATATATCTTTGAAAATGACTTGAACAATTTTTATCCTTCAGAGAATTACACAAAGACATTTTAAAATGTTTTCGTGTTACACCAAAATTTTAAAATGTCATTTTCAGTTGTCTTTAATTTTAAGTTGCTTGGATGTCATATACTGTTAGGGTTGCCGACCGTCCTCCAGCCGGGAGAACTATCCTCTCTTGAACCAAAATGTTCTTCGTCCTCTATTGCTACTGCGGAGGACGCAATTTGTCCTTCTCTCTGTAGTCATGTGTTGCCAACTTTGTAAAAAACGATTTTACAATTGAAGACCAATGAAACCACATGTATTGATCTTTTCAAACATTTAAAAGACTTCAAGTTTAAAATTAAGTCTGGAAAAGATAAAATGTTTTTTGGTTTTGAAGTTGGAAACATAATTAATCGTTACTTGAATCAAGATGCAAAGTCAAAATAAAGAATAATTTTTTACTTTTTTATGATAATGTTCCTAACTACATTAAAAAGAACTTTGATTATATCGATGACATTATAAGATTTGGAAAATTTTCCTATTTAATTTTTTTTTGGCAATTTAATAGAGCTATTTAATTGACAAGATGGAGTTAACCTGGAAATTTATTTGACAATATTATTTTACAATCAGTTAAAGAACCAATGTTTAAAACAAATATTTGTCATTTTTACACAACTAGCCAAAAATAGTCATTTATTCTTCAAAATATAACAGGCCTCGAATATTTATTTGTAATAATTTCTTTTGTTGTGAGCATTCCTGCGACTTCTGGATTTCCCACACGTATTTTTCTTTAATGGACTTTAACTGGCAGAAATTAATAAATTCTAAACTGCTTGTCTTTGCTAATACAAAAAAAGCTGCTTCTAGCTCATGAATTTTTCATAATTTTTGAAAGGGTGATAGAGGGTCAAAAACTTCAAAATCAATTTTTTTTACTACTTTTCGATATTTTTTTAGGAAAACTTATCTTATTATTATCTTTTTATTTTTCTAAAAAATAAAAGTTTTAAATAACTTCTGGATTGAAAATTTAACAAAATCATTTGAAACATATTTAAATAATACTAAAAAGTAGAGGCAAAGGACCCCGCAATTTTCTTATGGAAAATGTGTTTCGGCCAATTGTTTTCAGGATTTGCATAATGATAGGTTTCAAGACGCTGATCAAAAGTCTTTACGGCCACAAACCCGAAAACTCCCCCAATCCCCCCAAAATCACCCTTAAAAGTCCTATGGAATTTTTTTTGTAAAAAATAGGTTTTGACCAATTGTTTTAAACTTTGTATAGTAATAGTTCTTAACACGCTGATCATAAGTCTCCACGGGCACAAAACCCGAAAACTCCCCGAACCCCCAAAATCACCCTCAGAGGTCACTAAGGATAATTTTGACTGATAGTTTTGTCAATATGCTCTGCCAAATTTGATAGATTTGTCAAATTGTAGCCACTTAAATAAATACAAAGCTACAGCCTGACATCTCCTAGACCTGGATTTCTTACAGGGTATGTCCCCCCCCCAAAATACCTTCTTTCCTGACCTCAGACTCCAATCTCACCAACTACTAAAGTCTGCTTTCCTGGGGTGTTTCGTGCACGTAGAGACTTTTAATCAACGTGTTTAACTATCAGTATCCAAAGTTTAAAAAAAATTAACTAAAACCGTAAGAAAAATCCCCAGTAATTTTTAAGGGTAATTTTGGGGAGCTTGGGAGGGTTGTCGGGTTTTGTGCTCGTAAAGACTTTTGATAAGTGTGTTAAAAACTATCACTATGCAAAGTTTTAAAACAATTGGCCGACCCCGCCATTTTCTATAAAAAATTGCGGGGTCCTCTAAAAAAATCGTCTTTACCAGTTTATCCTAAATTTTTTTAATTTAAAAGTTAATTGGAACTTTAATTTGTCAGAAAAATAAGAAAATAATAATAAAATTGATTTTTTTTTAAATATCACAAAATAGCAAAAAAAAATAGATTTTGAAGTTTTTGACTTCCTATCACTCTTTCAAAAATTATAAAATAGTTTATCCACTAAAGACACAACACATATATGTTTTTATTATAACGTCAATAGGCTTTGTTAAAAAATATTAAACATTTTTAAAACCTAAAAAAAAAAAATTTTCCGCCAAAAATTTTTGAAAACAATGATCTTTATTCGCGCTTCGAAGACCTTAAATTTGGCGCAAGCAAAACTAAAAAATCTTTATTGCGGCTGAGATATTTAAAAAAGGCCGAAAATCTTTATAATTAAATAAAAAAACACTTTTTGAAGTCGTAGAGTTTAAAGTTTACATTAAAAGTATTCTTTAATTTAAAGTTTAAATAATTAGGTATAGTCTGTCTCAAAGTATATCGTTATGGCTTTTGACGGACCATATCCCAATAAACATTTAACGATTTTATTACCTATTGTTATTGGGTAAACCCATTTGTTCATAAGGGCAGAGGTGGGCCAGGTATTTCTTGAGTATTAAACCATTGGGCATATAAAACAGGTTGTGAAAAATGTGTATGAAACTTTAATCAGTAGAGGTCTAATTAAACAAGAAGCTTTAAAAGAAACCTGACTACTTACAAAAACTCCAATATCATCGATAAGGGATATTATTATTAGTGAAGAATTGAACAAAAGAAAAAAAGTAGTGATTTTCAATCTCACCGTATAGACAATAGTGATCAGGACCTAATAAGAAGGAAAATATATTGTCTTTATGAAAGCGGAGTTATTCCTACCTTGGATAAACTGAAAAGAAGCTAGACGAAGACGAAACCAATATAAATATTAGCCGTGCCACCCTCCATAGAGTTGTTTGTAAAATGGGATTTAAATACCGCAAAATAGACAAAAGACAAGTAGTATTAATGAAATCGCACAGATTACGCACTTGGAGATTTAATTACCTTCAAGAAATGAAAAGATATAGGTTAGAAAACAGATCCATAATTTACCTTGATGAAACATGGTTCGATACACACAACACAGTATCCAAAGGATGGGTTGATTCCAGTCAAAACTGTCAGACGAAAGCACCTTCAAATAAAGGAAAACGCATTACCATAATAAACGCTGGTGCAGAAGACGGATTTGTACCAACCTGCTTGCTGTTGTCTGCAAAGAATATTAAGGATTCTAGCTTGGATTATCATGAGGATACAAGTGCAGAACTTTTTGAAAACTGGTTTCAAAATTATCTTTTAAAAAATATTCCAAACAACAGTGTTATTGTCATGGATAACGCAAGCTACCACAGCCGCCTGGTACACAAAGCACCAGCTTCATCAAGTTCAAAAACTGAAACCCAGGAATATTTGTTAGAAAATTATATTTATTTTGAATTCAGTTACAAAACAACGCATCTTTTGGAAGTCCTAAATTCATATGCAATTAAAAAACAATATGTATGTGATAATTTGGCTGAACAGGCTGGGCATACTGTCTTACGGCTTCCTCCGTATCACTGTATGTTTAACCCCATACAGCATTTGTGGAACCAAGTAAAATCAAATATCAGAGCAGAAAATGTTACACCTACTTTAAGTCCCAGTGTTATAAATTTGATCAAAAATGTAATTACTAACATACCAGTTGAGAGCTGGAAAAATCCACTACAGCACATTATAAAAATTGAGGACTCTTACATTTCTATTCAAAACAACATAAATCCTATTGTAATTAATCTTAATTATGACTCCGATAGTAAAACAAAATTAGATTTAGATATTCAGATTAAAAATGTAATTATGTACAGATAATGTAGTTATAAATTTATTAAAACTTTGCATATGTTTAATTTCTTAATGTAATTTTAATATTATACTTACCTAAATAAACAATAAATTATAAATCTGTATATTATTAAAGTTCGTCCCTAATGTGCTGTCCTTTAATACCTACCGATCCGCAGTTTTATTGCTGTCGGCAGGTATAATCCATAAATGAAGGCAAGAGCTAACACGGTATACTTTGAGACAGACTTTACGTTAGTTATTGTTATAAGTAAAATGTATTTTGAAACTAAAAAGCATTTTTATTTTTAGAATAAGTAGCAGTCATTTTCATGCCTTGCAAACTCCACATCTTTTTGGTAAATATTTTTTTTTTTAAAAAACGTTGACATATTTTTAGGCCAGGACAAAATCCAGAACAGAATAATCAAATTTTAGATAGAATGCATCAATTTCAACTTATAAGTTTTTTTTTTTTTTAAAAGTGTATGTAAGTGTAGATTGTACACTTTGGATATTGTACACTTTGGAATTAGCCTACTAAAATATAAAACTTTTTTCTAAATACTTTGCATTTGATACTTATAATAGCTTTTAGTTATCCACAATTCATTTGTAGGTTTCAATACAATGGATTTATACGTTCTTTTATATTCGCGTCAGGTATATGGGAACATTTTGCAAATTCGCCTTTTTTACTGGTGACATTCGTAACGTTTTAGTTTGATTTATTCCTAAAAGTGAGCATGATTTATAGGTTTACTAAAGGCTTAACGTCCTGATTAATTTGTACTTTGGGGGAAGTATGATTTTGACCTTTCGCCGGGAATTTTTGATACAAATTCTAAAAAATTAGATTTGTTTTGTCAAGCATTGTTTTGTTTATAAAAAATAAATTAAATTTTAAAAGGCATTTTTTGTAGGGAAATTTTTTGTTATACAGCCTCTGGTAATACCTAAAGTTAAAAAACGGGGAAGTTCAGGGGAGATTTCGTTTATTGCTTTAAATATTAAATTGGGAAAAACGATACAAAAATATTTTGTTTTTTTATTTTTTTTTCGAACAAGTTATTATACATTATAAAAAGTCCGCAAGAAAAAAGTTTTTTTTTTTAAAATTTTTTTTTTTGAAACATTTGTGTTTTCTGATAAAATTTTAGATATTTTTTATTTAGCAATATATCCCTATATTCAATGAGAATTTCGATTTAAATACAAATTTGAAGGGAACATCATCTTTTAATGCTGTTTTACGTTTTTATGGTTTTACGGGTTTTTTTGGTTTCTATAGATAATAACCAATTTTTAAGAGATTAATAAAAATGTCAAAATGAAAATTTTATAATCTGAAAAAAAAATTAATCATTTTTTTCTATTAATTATTACTATGGCTGTTTGTCACTTAAAAAACCCCAAACCATAGAAACAAAACAACATTAAGAAATGAGGGATTTTTCCTTTCTAAATTTGATTTTAAATGCGAATATCCCCCAAACAATTGAATATAAGGATATAATATGCAAGATAAAAAATTTTTAAAATTTTTTATGCAAAACAAAAATATTGGGAGTATTTAAAAAAATTAACTTTGTCCTTTAGCCCTTTTTGATACACCCTGTATAAATAACGTTGTTCGCAAAATATAAGCAGAAAAAACCAAAAAATATTTTTGTAATTTTTTTTCAAATTTGAATATTTAAAGCAATAAATGGGGGTCCCACTTCACAGACTACCCTGTATATATTACACAAGATATTTGGAAAATAGGTGTACACATTTTATGGTAAAATTCTGACGTCTAAATAAGTTTTTGGGCGCATGGCGCATTATAGTGTGCCAAGCCAGAGTCCGGCCAATGTACCCGGTGTGTATATTACACGAAATTTGTCAGCGTGTTTTTTCCTATGATTACTTCGATATCCTTCCACAAAAATGGTATGAGATTTGATATGTAAATTTGATAGGTATTTTAAATACCTGTGTAATAATTTAGAAAAATCTGTAAAGTGGTGTCTGATATATTTGATTTTTGATCTACTAAAATTATAAGGCACTTTTTGAGGGCACTTGAAATTTGATGTAAGTAGGTTTAAGGACACAAGCAAGAAAAAATTCTAATAACTGCACATAACAGGGGCGGTACTATCGTATTTTAAGACGGGTATTTTAGAAGTTTGTACTTGAGTTTCTGAGGACATAATTGTCTTAGAATTTAAAGTGCAAGCAGGATTGTATTCACTAAACAAAGAAAATTGTTGTCGTTTTACCTAAATATCGCGAACCCCATTCTACAAAAAAATCCTGGATAACCGCACTTGTCTACACTTATAAATAAAACTGTTAAAAAACTTATATTTAAAAAAGAAAATTACTTCTCAGATCAGTAAAAAATTTGCAAAGTAAAAAAAAGGCTAAAAAATGCAATTTTTTTTTTATTATTTATTGTTTATAGCCCCATCAACTACAAAGGTTATTAGAGGCCTCTAGCAGTAGGTACAATGATTTGTTAACAATACTTAATAATTCTTAAATAGTTCAATAACTTAATACTTATTACTTAAACATAATTAATTAAATTTATCTCGGTCAGAAATCTTTTTATATTCGCAATGTTAGCATTTTCACCTAAAGATTCTGCGACCCCATGGTTTAGGTTATGTTTGTTTCGCAGTTGTGCTAATTCCGGACATTTCAAATATAGGGTGCTCTTTACGGTTAGGTTGATTTGCACACTTTAGCACGAACTTCTTTGTGGATCCAATTTTCTGTCAAAAGGAGATATTGTGGCTAAATTTCGTATGTCCTATTCGTAATCTTGTAAAGTATTACTTGATCTTTTCGGTTGAGGTGGTTTTATTCCAAGGTTTGACGTAGGGTTTAATTTCATTTATCTTAGTTAGCTGATTTGACCAATGATTCTGCCACACATTCTGTATTTTAAATTTGAAAAACATTTTAACATCATTACTTGGTACAGAGACCATTTTGCTTTATATTTTGCTAAAATATCTTTCTTTAGCTGCTGTATCTCTTTTTCATTTCCCTTAATACCTATGTGTGATGGTATCCATATGAAGTTAACACATTTTTGGTGACTCTAAAGGTTGTGTAGAGTCCTTTTATTTTTTGTTGAAGTGGGTGTCTGGGATATAGTTGCTAAAGTCCCTGTATTGAGCTAAGTGAATCAGTAGCTATAGTATATTTCATTATGTCTTGCCTTTTGATATACTCTAGTGCTTGTTGGATTGCATATAATTTTATTCTCCTAAATATATTGAGTACCACTCGTGCAATTTATAGTAAAACGTTTCAGCTGGAGTAACTACTGCAGCTCCAACACCATCTTTTGACTTAGACGCGTCTGTGTAGATTATAGACATTTTTTCATAGCTTCTTGATAAGAGCTTCTTAAAATTGCCCACGATTATTTCTGGAGATGTTTCAGACTTGGAAAATATGGTTAGGGATGTATTGCATTCCGGGATTTGTATGCTCCATGGTGGAATGTTTAGGGTTTGATTCGGCATTATTTTTGGAAGTTGGATATCAAGGTGATTAATGTATCGATTTAACCTTTCATAGAATGGGACTGATATTCTTCTATGCAATTGTTGAATGCCCTACTTTTTCTGGCTTTAACTACACCGAAAAAAAATCTATTAAAATAAAATAAAAATGGTATGTATTTAAACAAATAGTTTTTTGGTATGGGCCAAACAAATATGTTTAATCAAATATTTTTTTTAATTTAAAGAAACACATATTTATTTTTTTCTTATACTTTCTAGCCCTATTTTCAATATTTTTCTAAACCTTTTAATGTGCGATATGCGCCATTTTAATTCATGTTTCATGCTTTTACTTTTATTATTTAAAAGTATATGTTTAGTATTAGAAATTTAAGCCATAGTATTTGTAAATCAATATATTTATTACATATAAATTAAATATAATAAAAAATCAATATTTGTTTAAGGGTAGATAGATATTTTTTACCACCATTTAAAATTATTTTAAGAGACTGTAGAGATTATATCTATTCTACTCTAAAAATAAAGTTTATTTTCTTTGAAAAGTTGGCAATCAATCAGCAAGATCATTTTTTACTGAAAATTCCTCCATGGGCAACTTTCAAACCCAAATGCATACCAGATAAAAAATATGAAAATGACTTACAAACAAATATTTTCTTAATATCAATATTTTGTGTTTGATATATCAGGTGTTTGATTGTTGTCATGATTTGTTTAATCTTACTGCTTCTTTTTTATGAAAATTATACGACCAAATTTTTATTATTTTTATTTTAAAATTATGTATATCAAACAAATTTTGTTTACTTTAAATACAACAAAAATGTTTTTTTTTTAATTTATAAAGCATTACAAAATACCTATGTTATAATTATTATTTTGTTAAAGTAGATGATCAATAAATCGATGCTGAAATCTACCGTATGTTTATTTATTCGGAATTTTTCCTTAAGTACCGTCGTTTGCAGTAATTTATATTTCTACAAGTACACAATGTAAATATTTTTACACTGCATTTGAGTTTTTTACTTTAGTTTCGTTTATTTTTGTTAACGTTTCGCTAGCCACAACTTTTCATTAAATTTAAATTTATATTCTCATCCATTGAAAAAATATTTAGAAAATTTTTAAACAGTAATTCTGGATGACTTTTATTTACATTAACTACAGGCTGTTTCATCACAAATATTATATACAAAAAAAGTATCATCATATATCAAGCTAGTTTAAAAACTAAAGTAAATATATGATTTTCAAAGCATACATTTTTTTAAATTTTAAAATCCCGTGGGTTGAAATGTTATACGAAGTTGGAAAGATAAAAAAAAGTTTGTAAAATGCAAACGTTTATGTTTATATAAATTCCAACTTTTTCTGAAAACACTATGCAAGTTAATCAAAAAAATTAGAAAAAAAATGGGATTTTATTTTTGTTCTTAAGATAATGAAGTAGTATATTTCATTACCAGTACGGAATTGACGATTTTTCCATTTGGTTTCGGTATGCAACAAATAATGTTCTACTCTCCATATTTTTAGGGCGGAGATCTGCGTATTTACGGTAAAGTGTACAGGGATTGAATTTGCAATTTCATTGGTAATGGTAAAACTTCTTGACATGTGAGTTTTTTCATCTCGTCAGAACACGACAAGGAAACGCCCATTATCTTCCACATCGTCTAAACTCAAACGTATTAAATCATTTCTGCGGCATGCGCCGAAGATGCCAAACACTAAAATTACTTTTGCTATAGATATTGTCCATCTGAAGCTTCACTAAAAATTTGGTTATATGTTCTGATGTAAGAACCTTGGATTTCTTTTGGTACATATCCTCAGCTTGTCGTTTCAAAAAAGCGATAGTTTTTGAATATTGGTTGAGTATTTTCTTTTATTGCCAAACAACTCTTTAACTTGGAGACTCGATCCATAAGGTGAATGACTTAATAGATTTGGCTTTTTTAGAAAAATAAACGAAAATTTTACCCCTTTTATTTCTATTCGTTTGGTAAAAAAATTATTTCTTTAATGGGTTTTTCCGGTTAAATCCATTTAGGGTTTTTAAAAAAAAAAATTTAAATTACCCCCAAAAAGATTTATTTTTTGAAACCTTATTTCCTATTCTCCAAAAATTGAAAAACAGAAAAATAAAAAGATTTTGTTAAAATTTTTTTCCCAAAGGGGGAATTTAAAAAAAATTTTGGTTTTTTTTTAAAATGGTTTTTTCATTTTTTTTTTTAAAAAAAAAATTTTATGGAAAAAAATTTAAAAATAAAGGGTTATTTTTTTTCCAATTTAAAAATTTTATAAGGGGGAAAAATTTTTTTCAAAGGGGGATTGTTTTTTTTTTAATATTAAGGTATCAAAAAATAAATTTTTCCCCAAAAATTTTTTTGAGTTATGAGTTAAGGGTCAACCTCAATAGGGAATTTTTTTAAAATTACCCTTTTGAAATAAACCCCTTAAATTTAAAACATATTTACAGATTGGGATTAATTTTAAAACACACTGAACACAAACTTTACTTTTGCACTCCCTATTAAACAAAAAAAAATTTTTTAAATTTTTTGCTCATTTTTAATAAAAATAAAAAACCCCTATTTTATTTCGGGGTTTTTAAATTAATTAAAAAACCATTATAAGTTGGAAACCCAGTTATACAAAAACCCACAAGTTGGGGATCCATTTTAGGAAAATTTTAACCCCCTTTTTTATCTCTTTAAAAAAGGGTGGGGTTTTAAAGGGGTATCCCCTTCCCATTCCTTTCTATTGGGGGTCACCCCTTTTATTTTCCCTGGCCCAGCCCCTTAATAAATCGATGTCCTTTTGGGGAGGAGATTTTTCACCCCCCCGGCAACATTCTTTCAGAAGGAATCTTAGTGTGCCATTGCTGGGCACGAACACAGTATGTGTTTGCCGATTCACCCCCTCCATGCCTGGGCATTTGGGTTTTCCCCGGGCCCGATTTTGATGGGTATTTAATCGAGTGTTCCGTGTACAGTCCCACTGAGTTTTAAGGTGAGCCTTATTACTCCAGTAGTTTGAAGTACATTTTGGTTGGGGATGAAGGCCTTAAAAATTTTGAGACCCAAAACCATGCCAGTACCGAAATTTTTTTCTTTGTGTAAACTATGAACGTTGGGATTCCAAAGATATTATGACCGGGTTTCCGGCCCGGAATTTTTTTCCCCCCCCTTTTGGAAGGAGGTCTGCGGATTCTTTCCCGGGGGCTGTCCAGGTATCTACAGTAGTGAACCTTTTTGTTTTGACCCTTTTGGTAGCGCATCCTTCAATTCGGCGATTTTCGAATTCCGGGGGGTTTAAGAGCCAAGAGCCTTGACTTTTAAAAAATTTTTAATTTTTCGGGCAGTGGGTCAACCAGCGATCACCCTCTCAATAGCAAATACCCCCCGGGAAAAATGGTTGCGGGGTGCCCAGGTAAAGGAAAACTCTGCCCCCGGCCTTTTTCCAATATTCCAGCTCCAAACCCTCCCTGGTTTTGGACCATCGGTGTACCAACAGATGGCCCGGGGGAGGTCGGTCTTTTTTGACTCCCTCCCCCCGTGGTACTATGAGGGCGGTTTAAACCCCTTTGTCTGGGGGTTCCCTTTTTGTGGGGGCAGGGGATTTCCCGGGGACGGGCTCCCATAGAGACGCCTGCGTTTGTTACTGACCCTTAAAAAGTCTGTAGGTTGCCCTTTTTCCTTTCCCCAATAAAATCAGAGGGGGCAGTCCTGGGGGTTCCCTGGCCCCGTTTGGTGGTTGAACTTTGCTTGGGGAGCCGCTTTTCCCCTTTTAAAAAGCCCCGGCCCGTGATCATTGGGCTTTTTGACGTTAGGAAGGGATTTTTTTGGTTGATGCCCCAGGATTTGCCACAGTCCTGGGCATTTCAGAAAGATAGGGTTGACTTTTTCTGATCAATTCCAGCGGGCAACGGATCAACCCAGATATTTTGTTTTTTGCAAATGGTATTGTTTTACCTTGGAATTAGTGGCCCAGGTTTCTCTTTCGGGTGGGGGGAAAAAACCATTTTTTAGGGCATTGTCATTTTTCCCTTTGACACCAGCGGGGGTGTTTTTACTTCTTAAGGATGTTCAAAAATTTATCAGGTTTCCTTTTAAATTTGGATGACTAGATCATCTGAAAACCTGCAGATGATCTCCCCCAGAGCTGGGAAACCCCAGCGGGATATAAACCCCCCTGCAGGCACCCCGGGCCCCAAACTGATCATCTCCCCTACATAGGGGTTATGTTTTTGTTTTTTTAACATGGTCCTGACCCCCTCACAAAGAGGGACCCCCGGCCAAAAAAGGGGGTTTTCCCAAATATCTGAGCAGCCACCCCATCTCCTTTTGTTCCCGGGGGCTGGGGATGTTTGCCACCAGGTTATTTAGGGGGTTTTTCTGTGATTTACCCGTCTTATGCAATTTTGAAACAGTAACAAACCCTTTTGAGTTAATTTTGGGGGCAACAAATGTGATCCTTATTTTACTTTCTCTTTTCTTAATTTTTAATACCCCAAATCTGGGTTCATTTGGGTTTTTTTTAAAAAAAAAAGATTTTAAATTTTTTAAAGTATTTT
>JAHBCN010004840.1:0-60309 GCA_019359885.1 Listronotus oregonensis | reverse complement strand
AATTTTTAATTTTTCACTTCAATACTTTACTTATTTTCGAAAAATGATTTTTTTTTAAATTTTTTAATAGGGGTTTTAAACTTTATTATGTTAGTATTTTTGCCCCAGCTCAAAAACTAAAATAGAAACATATAACTTTTTAACAATACGAAAAGCAGTATTTTAAAGCGAATCCAACAATGTAAAACACTACAACACTGTTGTTCATTTTGGTTAAAAAATTTAAATATAACTTAGTGAAAATTCTTTATAAAAATCATGCACTAGGACGTTGACAGCTGTAGAATCTGAAGAACAAAAAAATAAGGCTATTCCGGTAAAATAAAATTGTCCCGTCATTTCCGGCGAAACCAGAAGTTGAAGAAGCGTCAAATACAAAAAAGTATTTTTCGTTAGTTAAACAACCCAACCAGGTTTCTTTAAATATCGATAAAAAAGTAAAAAGTGTCAGCCGAAAAGTAGTCTTCTTTGCACCCGGTATTTAAAGTTTTGGTGACTTTGTAAGTGCAGGAGAGGCATATTTTACGTTATTTCTGACATTTCTCCTTTACTTCGTTTTCAGAGGTAGAGGTAACTTTAAAATTTCAAATGGAATAATGTGTTTTCATTTTAAAATATGAATCTATGTAAAAACTTGGTCTGTTTTTTATCTAAATAATTACAGTAATTTTTTAAAAAACCGAATAACTCGATTACTAAACCAGCACAAAAATCCTAACATATGGTTTTAACATAAGGCTTGTAATTATTTAGATCAGCGTTTCTTAAGCGGTGGTTCGCGAACCCTTAGGGGTTCGCGAGTTATATAAAGGGGGTTCGCGAAAAAATTATGGTAATGGCGGAATTTATCCTAAATATTGCAACACCGCCGCTACAACAATCCGGCAAGTTCTACTTCAGCAAATCGACAAAACCGAGACTTATCTGGATTTTTTTATAAATTTAATAAAATTGTATGACTGTTCTGCACAACGTATTTAGCGTCTAATGTGTAAAATATCAAAAGTCAGACGCTAAATACACCTTTATTATTTAACAATAGATAGTGTACTTGGCTACTCATTTCAACTTACATTACTTTATTATTTATCTTATATGTAAATAAATTATGTATGAGATTTTGTTAATAAACGTACGACGTTACTTAAAAAAAACTTGTTTTCTTTACATTTCATAGTTCTTAAATTTTATAATTTTTTTGTCCTGGCCCTGTTCGGATAAGGCGGGTTTTCGGATAAGCGGGTTCGGATTAGTGGGACTCTAGTGTACTGAAATAAATTAAATGCAGAACCCGATCTAAGACTTAAACTTTTAAACATTGAATCAAATTTTGTATTTCTTTATTCCAGCAAACAGGCACAAATATCTCATTGAGATTTTTTTTTAAGTATTGAATTACTTGTATTTATATTATATTAATCTTTCTTTTGTAAAGCTTACTTACTTTTAATAACCTGTCTTTAAATGTTTAACGATACATTTTGCATTTTTGAAAACTAAACATTAATTTAAAGGGTATTAATTCCGGGGTTGACAGGTGGCGCAATTTTAAAACTAGTTTTGAAAACACGGAAACCTGAGTCTTTGAATTTTTAAAGGTTTTTAGATTTAAAAAAAATTTTTAAAAAACAGATTCCATGTACTAACATAAATATTAATTCCTGACAGGTAAGCAATTTAACTAGTTTTGAGCCTAGTCTTTAGTAGGTTTATTTTAAATAAAAACCATCATTCATATCAAAGTTACTTAATCCCTAAGGGTAAGGAAATGTTAAAATAATGTCTCCTCTTCTTTACTTACTACGTCACCTAAATTTCCTTAAAATATTTTCGACAAATCGCATTTTAAAAACATTGCTATTTATAAAAAACTTTATACAAAGTGAATTGAAACTTATTTGATCGAAACAAAAATAAACTTTAAAGATTTTTTTTTAAATGGCTTAATATACAAAATGGTACTGTGTATGTTAACTTGAAAACAAATGGTTTAGAAATCTCCATGTAGCATTGCCTATTACGTACTATGTTATGTGCAATAAAGGGTGTTTCAAAGTAAACGAAAATCTTTTAGCAGCGTTTTTTCCTCATTAAAATAAGTTCCTATTAACACGGGTCCGGAGCTGCTTCGTTTTCTAGTTACGGTCCGTTAAGGAGTTAGTAATGAAAACAATACAATACAATACAAAATCTTTTATTTCTTTAGACATATACATGTGTGTATAGAAAATGTCAACAACATAGGATATATCTATGTCGGAAACTATTCCGAGATACAGATAGAAGCACTATGAAATGTAAAAATTAGTATCCACATAGTACAAATATAAAATTGAAAAAAATTATTTTTTATTACCATGAATCAGCATTAATTTGGTATTTAGTTTTTGGTATGTTTATTTAAACCAATATGTATTTTTATTGCTAAAAAATATCCAAATCTAAAAACAATTAAATATTAAAATTCTATATATCCTAATGTTACATACGTTTAATAAATGTTGGTTGTACTTTAAAGTGTTTATTTTATTTTGTCTGGTAGACCTTCGATTACATTATCAATTTAGTCTGGTAGGTTAGTCATTACAGTAACAGAGCCGGTAAGTGTCGCTAAGCAACACTTACCGGCTCTACTAGTAGATTTTAAGGCGAAAAATCGAAAAATAAACGAATCCTTGCTGAAAAGTGTCGGAAAGAGGGTGAAACTACTCCCTAAACTTTTGAACTCATTTTTATTCCTGAAGGGATAGTTCTTTTCTTAAAAATAACACTGCCATTCGAAAGAACGGAAAATTTTACGCTAAAAATGACTATTTACACATCATAAATATTTTTGTTCCAAGTTTTTCATCCCTAAGGACTCGCGAAAGCGCGCGAAATTTATTATTCAAAAATTTTCCGACAGTTTTCGTACTTAAATTTGATAACGTGGAAAAATCTCGTGGAGAGTAATATACCAAACGAAAGAACAAGTCTAAACCTTCATCTCTTGAACAGTTATACTAGCAAATTCGTTCACATAAATAAATAATCCTATTGCAACAGTAAGACATGGTCAATTACGTTTTATTTCAATCTTACATACTTGTAGCTTGAAAATTATAGCAACTTAAAGGTCAGATATATTTTTGGAGTCATGTGTTTATTATTTCTACTATTTGGCTAGACAGGATTTACTTTTTCTTTGTGTTATGAGCTATGCAACTTGTAGTGTTTTTTACCCTTTCATCCTGTTAATTAACAAATCAGATTTCAAGCATTGTACGCATTATAAGCACCATGTTAACAGTATTATTTTAAAGGGGAGGGTTAGATCTTTTAGAAAATATGTCTACATTTTTCAATATACTCAAGAAATTTAAATAATTCGAGGTAGAACAAGAATTTGTAAGAAATCGTATCATCACGAAAAATGACACGGAATATCGGCCAGAGTGGTCTCAAAAGTTTCCCCTTATACTTTTCTGAAAGAGCAAGGACCCAGCTTCAAAATGCATGTACTTGAATTTTCCAGGGATGCTTCTGAAACGGCTATTTCAACTTGGAATATCGGGTAAATCTTAAAAAAAAAAAATTTGCGAAGCTTTCTTGAGCTTTCTGGTGAGTTTAGGAAAAACTAATTTTTACTATTTTTACTGTCACGCTGATTAAAGTTGTCACGGCATGACAAAAAGTATACAAGGCAAAAAACTTTTATAGAGCCACAAGTAAAGAGTTTATCTGCCTTGAGGACAATCTGATGGTGAGTAAATGAAGTTGTTTATTTGCATTGTATACTTACAAGGAGACGACACGGTCTTGGGGTCAGCGATTTGGCTTAATTTTTTTGTGGCTATAGAGTGCTCTTAGTACATATATTACTATCATAGATAAAGGATTACTATTATGGGAATAGATAGGAAACTTTTAACCTTATATTTAATCATTGCGGCCAACGCCACCTTGCGGGTTTAGGAAATACCACCACCTAAAAATGTGGCTGGTTCTTTAAAATTTTCGTTTTTATAATTTTATTTTTAATTGAAATAAAAACAACAAAAAAAACAATTGTATTTTTTTTAATTCATATATTTTTATAAACACTAATGCTTATTATGATTTATTCTATAATAATATTATGCAAACATCAAAAGGTAAATTACAATAAGGTAATAAAATTCTAAGAACTAATTAAACCCACTTCTTTTCCTGCAAGAAGTACTAAGAAACAAAGGCGGAATTGCATCCTGTTTTAAGGTAGATTTATTTCTGGTTCCACCAACATACCGTGCTTCTGGACTAAAATGAATAGTACAAATACGGCATGACTTTCGGACTTTTTCCATAGGCTTCACCCTTAAGTCTTGTTGACTAATTGCATTAATCCAAATAGCATACAGTTAAAATATAATTTTTCTTTTTGAGTTTTCTACTACAACCCACAGTCAAGAAGAAAATTTTAGGAGGAAACAAAAATAAGTTTGGGATAAACACTGGGCCTTTTAGGCCAATTATTTTAACAAAAATTTAATATTTATTAGCACAGGCATGAATGCTAGCATATTTTTACTTACCCTTGATCTTTTGGAAAAATATACATTTGAGCATCCTTATTATAATTGTTACAGCCATTAACACAGCAGTTAAAAACCATGACGAAAAAAATTCACAATTAATAAAAAAGTACAAAAAAACGCTGGAATTCAAATAAAAAACGAACACTAAACCCAATACAAATCCACAATACTCAAAATTCAAAATCAAAAATGTCATCGAGTGACGCAACACGCATTTGCGATAATTTGCGAAGCTTTGTTGAGCCCTCTGGTGAGTTTAGGAAAAAATAATTTTTACTATTTTTAGTAAACTGTTACGCTAATTAAATGCAGCAGCGTTCGAAACTTTTAACCCGAAGGTTCCGGGTTCAATTTTCTCCATGTCTTTTATTAAATAAATAATTATAATTAATCTTTACAATACTTTTCAAATCTCATTTTTTGTTAAAACAATGTATAATTGTTTAATTGTTTAGAAAGTTATGAATTCTTCATTAGTAGAAGCTGTGAGCCGGAAGATCGCAATTACAAGTTACTTTTTGCTTATCAATATCAGGCTGACTTTGAGCCCCAAACGGACCATCTATCCAAAATCTATAAAATACGAGCAGCGCCGTACGTATTGGCGCTCTCTGCCTCCTCCCTAGCTACGAGCCTGGTCACAACTCAGGGATACATTATGTTGTTCCTTTATCTCACTTGTAAAGCCCACTGCAAGGAGGATTACGTTTTTTCCCGTTATTTCTGCTTTTAAAGGAAATTACACATTTTTCCATGTTTAAGGCTGGTTTTCACCCCCTTTCCGACACCCCTGAGCAAGGATTTTGGTATTTTCGGTTTCCGATTACCAAACACTACATCTGTACCAAGTTTCAGCAACTTTGGACTCGGTTAGAGATAGGGGGCTATTTTTGCCTCTAACGACTAGAGTAAATAGCAACGACTGTTACCACATGGAAAAAGGTAATGCGAGTTTCAAAATATAATGTGATTTTTTTATTTTTGCAATCAAATAATGATAAAGAACGGACTCACAGTATAAAACAAAATACATTACGATACACGTTTGGTAGTTCTTAGCGTCGCCTCGTCCATAATGTCTAACTCGTACTGTAACAAGTAACCTACCGGACCTATAACGTTAATTAATATAACTATGAGTACCTGCCAAAACTAACGGCATTAATTGAGTAAACCAACTAATCACTAAATTATTAACAATACTTTGAAAGTAAAATCTATAAACATTAAATATTTTCCCTTAGGTTCATTTCGTTTCTAATTGAAATAGTTTAGACACCGACAAAGTTTTTAACTACCGAGAATAGGAGAAAAGTAAGCCGTTTAAATTAATCCCTAAAAGTTTTGCGAAAACGTTTAAATTTAAGAGAGTTTTAAATTGCCTTATCTAAACTTGGCATTCTCTTAGTTATAAAAATGAAAAGAATAATTATTTATCTCGTTTCAAAGCGAAAACATGATTTTTAATTTTCGAAAGGGAGTGTCTAATACTCTTTAGCATGTGTTCTTGCAACAAAGTTTAGTTTTAAAAATTAAGTAAGCTGAAAAACAAAAATATTCTTAATGTATTATTGGTTAATGAGTTTTATGCGAAGATTACTTTGCTAAATCCCACAAAATTAACGTTGTCTTTCTAATTTGCTCTCTATTTTGTTAACAATTATAAGTCCTAAAAAGTTTCTTATTGCCTTAAATTAAATGTTGCAGATAACATTACATGCAATTTTAATTCATTAGATAAATAGATTCTTATTTTAAATACGTTGAACTTTATTAAATATCTGATCAAGTGCTCTTTTGGTTAAAGTTCGGGTGTCTTCTAAAACCAAAAATGAATCATCAGGTGTTATACAGGGAGTCCCAAAAGTAATAAGACATAGAGCAACAGCAGATTCCTTAGGTCGAAATAATGCAATTTACGTAAACTTGCCTTATCCCGAAGTTGATTATAACTAAGATACAGGGTGTCAAACTTTTAATTTTGTTTTCGTTTTTTCGTAATAATTCTTTAACCAAATAACATAGCGGTACAAAATTGGGGATTTGGGGGTTCTTTCAGGCCGGAAATTTAAATTTGTCCACAGCTACAGCCTACCCCACTTGTTTTAGTTGGCATAACTTTTTTAAGCTTAGTATATTTACCTGTTTATTAGAAAATAAGTTACTTTAGTGTCCTCTGCATCAAAAATGCATACTTTATTAAAGTCTCTAGGAGCAACTGTTTTCGAGATACACACACTTTAAAGGACCCTGAAATTTTCCTATGGAAAATGGGTTTGTGCCAATTGTTTTCAAACTTTGCAAAGTAATAGTTCTTAACACGCTGATCAAAAGTCTCAATGAGAACAAAACCCGAAAACCCATCTAACTCCTCCAAAATCACCCTTAAAATCCCCGAATCCCCAGTGATCTTTGAGTGTGATTTTGGGGGAGTTGGAGAAACTTTCGGGTTTTGTGCCGGTACAGACTTTTGATCAGCGTGTTAAGAAATATCACTATGCAAAGTTTGAAAACAATTATCCGAAATCCATTTTTTCATAAGAAAATTGCGGGGTCCTTTAAAGTGCGTTTATCTCAAAAACAGTTGCTTCTAGAGTCTTAAATAAAGTATTTATTTTTAATGAAGATAGAATTATAGTAACTTATTTTTTAATAAACAGGTCAATATACCAAGCTTTACGGATATGTCATTTGGTTAAAGAATTATTACGAAAACTCTGTATCTTAGTTATTATCAACTTTGGGATAAGGCGAGTTTACGGAAATTACATTATTTTGAAGGAATCTGCTTCCTTCTTCCTCTTCCATCTTTCTCTTTTAGTTTTTCTTCTGTCTCTTCTTTCTTTTTCTTTTCCTTTCTCTTTTTTTCACTCTAGTAAAATTTGAAAATAATGATGATGGCACACCCGAACGTAAAGTTATCCGGAGGTAAAATACCCCTCCATTCGGTTCTCCGGGCGAGGGGTACATTTGGGGGGCCACCATCGAAAAGTCTAATATCCTTCACAAATATCAATCAAATCACATCACCATTATCTTCAATCCTCCAAACCCCACATACTATTTCTTACCGAAACCCAAATCAGCCCCAAAACAGCAACCAACCACCTCCTTTTCCCAGGTTATGAACTCATTTCATCTTTTCGACCCCATGGCGGAGTTTGTGCTTACGTTCGCAACGACCTGGCTTGTGCTAGGGCTTCTAACCTCGAATCGGGTAGACCTGATATTCTTTGGCTTAAACTTACTTTCAGATCTTCTACCAAATTCATCTGCTGTATATACCGGTCCCCGTCTGACCATTCCCACAACGAGTTCTTTGATTTCCTTTCAATAAAGATCGACAATATTATTTCCCAGTTTCCATTGGCCGAAGTAATCGTCCTCGGGGATTTTAATGTTCATAATAAGGATTGGCTAGGCTCCACAAAAAGTGATACACAAGGCAAAGCAGCAGAAAATTTCGCAATCAGCAACTCGCTCACCAATCTAATTATGGAACCTACGTACTTTCCTAGGGTTCCCACCCATAATTCTAACCCCCTAGATCTCTTTCTTACTTTCACCCCTGAACTCTATCAAGCATCAGTAACTGCTCCTCTTGGTCGCTCTGACGATGGTTTGGTCACCGTATCATACTCCACTCATTTTGAGACAACTGTAAGCATCCCGCCACAAACCATCTGGCACTACAATTCAGCCGACTGGGATGGTCTGGGAGATTCCTTTGCCAGCTTCCCTTGGGATCCTACCTGCTTTTCTATTTTCGATCCTTCCGAAATATGTAAAAAAATTACCGAAACAATTCAACTAGGCATTGAGACCTATATTCCCCACACTAAAAAGAAAGCCATAACTTCAAATCACAAACCGTGGTTTTCTAAATCCTGTGACAAAGCCAGACTTTTAAAAATTCAAGCCCACAAAAAGTTTCTTTAAAACCCCAGTCCCGAAAATCGAAAGGCTAGCATCGAAGCGAGAAATCAGTATAATCAGACCATCTCAGAAGCAAAAGACCGTTTTAACAATCGAATAAAAGATAAAGTTCTCTCTTGCTCAAATGGCAGTAAAGCTTTCTGGTCCTTTGCCAAAAATATTAGTCAGAACTTTTGCACAAATTCTTTTCCACCCCTAATCTCTGAAGAAGAAATTGTCTCTACATCCAAAGGAAAAGCCGAACTGTTTGCCAAACAATTTGCTGCTAATTCTACACTTGATCCTCCTATTAATCTTCCTCTTCCAACAGTTGTCCCTGTTTCTCATAAAATGTCCGATATAATTTTTAAAGTCAAACATATCAAGCGTATTCTTTCTTCTTTTAATACTAAAAAATCGTCTGGGCTGGATGGCATACCAGCAATCGTCTTAAAAAATGTGCTCCTGAGCTTGCACCCATCTTAACTCGCCTCTTTCGAATCTCTTACGACACGGGCATTTTCCCGGAGAGTTGGAAAGCTGCACGTGTGCAACCTGTCCCCAAAAAAGGATCCAAAAGTCTCCCTTCTAACTATAGACCTATATCTCTTCTTTCAGTTGTTTGCAAAGTAATGGAAAAATTTATTAATTCCCAAATCTTAAAGTATCTGGAAAAACATAAGATCTTACATGATAGACAATATGGATTCCGTCACAGTAGATCCACAGCTGATCTTCTTTCCTTTGTCTCACACAACTGGAACAAGTCCCTTGAGTTTCTTGGTGAATCCCAGATCGTTGCCCCAAAGCCTTCGATCAGGTCTGGCATGATGGGCTTCTTAACAAACGTCTTTCTTACGGTCTTCCACCTAAGCTTTGTTCTTGGCTTTCCAGTTTCCTTTCTAATCGATGTATATCAGTTAGTGTAGATGGTCATTCCTCCAGTTTCTACCAAATTAATGCTGGGGTGCCCCAGGGCTCAGTGCTGGCTCCCACGCTGTTTCTTCTACACATTAACGATCTTCTCTCTTCCACAATCAATCCCATTCATAGTTTTGCTGACGATAGTACCCTCCACTCTAGTATTCAATTTCTTAAGCCACCGTGTAATTCTGATTTCGAAAACAAGCGCAGGTCAATGCAGATATCTCTTTCACAAGACCTCAAACTTATCTTGGATTGGGGCGCCAAAAATCTTGTTCAGTTTAATGCCTCGAAAATACAGTCATGTTCGCTGTCGCGAAAAAGTCTGCAAATGCTCATCCCTTACATATGAGCGGCCAAGTTCTGCAGAACAAAGAGTCGTTTAATCTTGTCGGCGTTGCTTTTGAAAATAACCTCAACTGGCACAAGCACGTTTCATCCATGGCTTGGGCAGCTTCAAGAAAGATTGGATTCCTCTTCCGAGCCAGAAAGTATTTTTCTTCTTCCAATCTGTACATTCTGTATGTATCCCAAATCAGACCCTCTTTAGAATATTGTTCTCATGTCTGGGGAATGGCGTCCCCTACAACAATGAGCATTCTGGATTCCATTCAAAAAAGGGCCGTTCGTCTTATTAATGATCCAACGCTCACAGAAAGGCTTCCTCCCAACAGAGCAACACGTAGTGCAACTTTTATGCATCCTTTTACAGTTCAGTTAGAGAGGCCCCGAACTTCCCGCTTTCTTCGTTCCTTTATCCCTAGAATGTCAAGACTATGGAACCTGCTGCCCGCAGAAGTATTTCCTTCTCCTCCCAATCTCCAAAAATTTAAGTCCCGTGTGAACAAACTCCCTCTCACCACACTGAAGACACCCACGGTACGTTAGTACTTAGGCATCAGCCTTCGTGGACTGTCCCAAAATAATAAAAAAACGTAACTCTTTTATTAATATCAGAGCTGTCACTTATACAAAGTGTTTATAGTATTCATTTAAATTGTAAGCAATTTTTATTTATTGACGGTAATACAACTTGACGAAACTAAGCGGATATGTCACTGTTGTTTGTGAATATATCCCAAGTTATTACCACATTAAGGTCTCGATATATCTGGTTGCTATCTATTTCGTGAAATACCTCAATATACATTTTTTTACTCACTTAGAAAGGTATTAGAACCAACGTAACTCTTATTAGATTTCATTATTATCAGAGTGTAACGTATTCATTTAAATTGTAAGCAATGTTTATTTATTGACAGTAACACAACTTTGCGGAACTAAGAAAATATGTCACTGTTGTTTGTGAGTATATCTCAAGTTATAACCAAATTTAGGTCTCGATATATCTGATTGCTATCTATTCAGTGAAATACCTCAATAATTACCAGTTACCGATAAAAACCAGCTTAAAGTGAACTTTGATTTAGCAGAATCAGTTCTGGCATCATTTGATACAAATATTAATATTTTAAATATAGTTGACTAAACTCTTAGACCTAGCGTTACTTATCGTGGTTAATCTGTAACGTATTTTAACACAGAAATAACCCGTTGCACAACAAAACCGAATTCTGAGTTAATGCCTTACACCCACACATTCTTACAACTGGAATCATTTATTGTTAAATTGTAATAGAACAAGTTTAATTTTTTTATAAAGTTGGAGCAGTTAAAGTTAAATTTAACTGATCCAACTAAAAGAGTCTTAAGCCGCGTTCAGACCAAAGTCTTTCCCTAAGTTTTCCGCAAGTTGCCGCAATTTGTTGCTTTTTTACAAAATACAGCAACTTTTTCTGTCTTTCACTTGTAGAGAGACAAATTCTTCCACTAAATTTTGGTTTTCCACGGAGTAACGGTAATAATCAAAGAATGTGACAACTAAAACTGGTAGAAAACTAGTGGAGAACTGGAGAACTACTGCCTAAACCTTTCGCGCCAATTCTTTGGTAACATGTTTTCCACTTGTTTCTTTAAATATGAGAAGAGCAACTTTAACAAAAAATCTACCACTTGTTGCTCTAATTTAGAAAGAGCAACTTTTAGTTTTCTACAGAGTATCTTTTGTCAACTTTTAGTTGTTAACTTTGGTGTAAACGCGCCTTTAATTAAGCAAAGGAATTTTGTTTTAAGACTGCATAATATGTAAAACGCAATACTTAAAAAATATTTTTAAAAGGAGAATGTGCTAGCCTTTTGCATCCTGACCACGCTTGGGGTTCAAGAAGGGGTTCTTCACAATCCGAGCAACTAGAAGTCGAAGTATATGAGCTTGGAAAAGACTTCTCAGATCTTTACCGGGCTCCAGAAGGTCTTCCTTCCAGAGTGCTCAGGAACAGGCTGAAAAGGTAAGCAGTAATCTTTTGACTTCTACATTTGCAAACTTTAATTGTTATGCTTTTATCTTACTGTCAAAAGAAAATAACATAGTATTTATTATGAGGACTAAATAATTAGTTTTTATTTCCATTTTCATTTTAGTTTCTGGCTCCTTGAGCTCAGTCATAGAGGTTCTGTTTGTTATCCGCAAAATAGAGTAAATACTCTATTTTACACTTTTTTGTAAATTAACTGTTTATTGTCGTCAGTGTAATTTAGGTGTTTTGTATGAATTCTGGTGTAAACTAGTTTTCACTTAATTACTCTAACTCTCGAAGTAGTAAAGTAAAATGCATTTTTATTTTAAAACTTGAATTTTTTGTTTATAAATATAACCTAAATCATTTTTTTATCTTCTAAAATAAATCTTAAACGCTTTTGGTATAAAAATTAAATCGGAACTTATTTACACTTAATTTCACTTTTTAGTCCTACACTTCCCTACTCAGTCCTACACTGTACTAGATAACAAGCAGACCTAGAATGGATCGCACGCGAACTTTTGAAATATACCTTCTGTACCGTTGACACAAACTTCGACGAGAGAAACGCCGACGATGAAAAATGTTTTGGGTACATCCAATCAAATAAAAACGCGATATTTTTTCTGTTTGGGAATGGATAAAGTTGCGCACCTTGTAGACTTCCACACAACTTTTTACGACTTTATTTCGGTCCTTGTATAGGGTTTTCATTTATATTTTGACACGCATTTACAACTATAACTAAAAACGATAGAAAAAAACTTCCTATATAAAAGTTTCATAGTTTTTTTCTATATTATCTTTTGAGCATAATGAAAGAAACAAATGAGCATCAAAAAGTTAAGAAAAATGAATAAGTTAACTTTTTTCAAATGGAACACCCTGTATATTTTTATTTAGAATAAAAGCTCTTTTCATCCTCTTTTTAAAAATATATAGTTTGTTGGTATTTCATTTAGCCGTATTGAAAATATTTAAGTTTTTAATTAAAAAATCAATGGAAAATAAAAATCAGCATTGCCTTGCAAAACAAATGATTTAATTATTACGAACTTTAAGTATAAATAATTACAAATTTTCGACGTAACCTCCACCATTTTCTCTGCACTTGAAAATGTTTCTCCTCAACTTACGATTAATTGCGTTGAAAACAAATTCGGACCGGTTCCTATTAAGTAACATTATTTCATTTTCAATTTTTTGTCTTAGTATGTTTATATTTTCTGGCCTTTCGTAATCAATTTTATTTTTAGGTAACCCCACAAAAATATATCCAGAGGGTTTAAGTCGGGGCTATTGGGCGGCTATCTAATAGTGCCATACCTTCCTATCCAAATTCCGTATTTCTCGCTAAGATACTGAGTTACTGGTGCAACATTGTGTGGGGGTGCCCCATCCTGGTGCCAGATAATGTTTCTGTATTGCTGAAGAGGAATGTCTTCAAGCAGATTTTCGATCTCATTTTGAATAAAATGCAGATACCTATCTCCCGTTAGAGATCCTTTAAAAATTATTATTGGTCCAATAACCTTACTGCCAAACATGAAGAGACCTACGTCCTTGTATCTTAACAGGTTGGGTTTTGTAAGGGTTTTCAGTAGCCCAATAATCCTTGTTCTTTCTATTATACATCCCCGCCGTAGTGAAAGTTGCTTCATGAGTAAATAAAATGTTGTTAAAAAAAATTCCATCGTTTTGAAGATTACGAATCATTTCTTGACAATAATTAAGTCGTTGAATCTTATGAGCGTCGGTTAAATTTTGAACTGGCAAAAATTTGTAGGGATGAAAATTATGTTTCTTTAATGTACTGTGAATTTTTCCCCAGGATTTGTTTGTATAATTTGAAACGGAAGGAGTTGAACTTTCGGGATTTTCTAAAAAGTTATATCGCTTAGATTTTGTTTTTTGTTACTCCTAAAATAAAACTTACCTTCAAAATGAAGCAAAATATTTAAATCTTGCTCTTCATTTGCAGCCACTGTTCTCGTTTTTCTTTTAACGCTTTTTGTTTATCCAAACCGACGAACAATATAAGTTATCGAGTTTATCGAAGGTATTCGCTGTCCGGGAAAACGTTGGTGATATTCATAGCGAACTTGCGAGATGTTTTCATTATTTGCGTAGAAAAGACGTATTATTTTGTGTTTTTGATCTTCGGTATATCCCATAGTTAAGTATTTTTTGATATAAATGAAGCGACGCCAAAATATCAAGACGTGTCAAGGTGCTGTCAAAACGTATAAACAAAGCAAGTCATTTGTTTTCCAAGGCAATGCTGATTTTTATTTTCCATTGATTTTTTAATTAAAAACTTAAATATTTTCAATACGGCTAAATAAAATACCAACAAACTATATATTTTTAAAAGGAGATGAAAAGAGCTTTTATTCTAAATAAAAATATACAGGGTGTTCCATTTGAAAAAAGTTAACTTATTCATTTTTCTTAACTTTTTGATGCTCATTTGTTTCTTTCATTATGCTCAAAAGATAATAGAGAAAAAACTATGAAACTTTTATATAGGAAGTTTTTTCTATCGTTTTTAGTTATAGTTGTAAATGCGTGTCAAAATATAAATGAAAACCCTGTACATGTCGAGACTTTTATCTCAAAGAGCGGGTCGGTTGCAAATAGCACTGATTAATAGCTCGACATCGTAACCTGCTATGATAACTGAGTGTCAAGCGTTAACTAGGAAAGAGATTGAGAGTCGTTTTCACTTCTCTTGCGGAAACCCCCAGTTTTCCTTTTGCATTTTGAGAAGAGGACGTGGCTCCCGGACTCGAGGTGCAGGAGACGTGAGGGCTCTCGTCTCTCGAGACGTGGCGGTTCCCGCTCTTTGTCTGGAAGCTCCATTGGACTCGATGCATTTTGATGCTAAGAGCCTTCCTCTCTCTCGAAAGCGAGATACGTAAAGCTCCCCGTGTGAAAAAACCCTAAGGCGATGATTTTATCTACGACTGTCGCGAGTAAACTACCCTACACGAAAATAAAAAATATTTTAGTTTTTAAATTTTATATTTAGGAAGGCTGGAGCTACAGACCATCCATGTACGAAGCGCTAATCCTTATTTGCGTTGAATCAAAACACAATTCGTTTTTTTCTTAAGTTTTTTTTATTAGGTGTTATCCAACTATTATCCCAAAATGTTTTAAAACTGTTGTAAACCTAACTTTTAAGCAAGTTAATGGCAGCGATGTTGATGGTATCGAACCTTTTTGCCATCGCCGAAAACTTGCATATTAAAAAAACTACTCTATTTTTTATATTGTCACCTTTTCTTAATTAAAGTATTAATTACGATGTTTTTTGAAGGTCTATAAGTAGATATGATAATATTAATTAATATATTTTTAGGAGCAAGCTGCAGTTCCACCGCCTTCCTCATATAGTAGAGATAGAAGACGAAGCAGCTGCACAAGGATGTTAAGGGATCCCGAAGAAATTCTAAAATCCTTAAAAGCCGTTAAGGGCGAATTGGGCAGGACTATGAGCCTAACAGCAGATAAAAGAAGGCGTAAGTAACTTTTGTTTTTGTTTTCTAGAAAATACTTATCTACTTTTATTAAAAAAAAAACGTATTTATGTAAAATTATTTTCCCAAAAGATATATGTATATCGGAGGATTACTTGGATTTTCACTAAAAAGTTTACTTAAAAATAAAACATAATTAAACACTTCTCTTGCTTTATTTTTTGTAAAAGAGCTTTTTATACTTATCCAATAAATTTTAATATTTTATAAATGACTATACAATAAACACATAAACTAAAACTTTTAACTTTAAAACAGTTATTATCGTTTAAATAAGGCATATGATTATGAAAAGTAATGTAAAACTTAAAACAAAAATATTAAAAATCGCCTGGAGGCTAAAAAATATATTGTCTAGTATTATTTATATACAAAATATTATTGGGGATTTTTACCCACAATAGTTCTATAAGAAAGAGTACTTCTTTTTTCCCAGAATATAGAAAATATGTATACTTATATTAAATTCTATAAAATCCAAATTGTTTTGTACATTGTGAAAAGATAATCTAACATTTTAATAAAATATCAAAAATCACAAAAATGTTTTATTCTGGAATAACGTCTTGTAAAATAAATTACCTAAATAAAAGTTATAGCACTAAATTTTTGAATTCCTTATTTATTATTATTTTTCTAATAATAAATAAACAAAATTTTAAATATATAACTTTCTAGTCTTTACTAAAAAATTATTTTAAAAAACGTACTTTTAAAATAAAGTATTTGTATGATTAATGATATTATATTATTGCAGAAGCAGATTATCCTTTTACAATATACAAAAAAGTTAGTTTTTAAAGAATTTAAAATAATTATACAGGGTTCCCCATAATAGACTACCCATTTTAATTGGTCAGTTAAATTGTTAAAACTTAATAAAACTAACCTTTTATTACACTTATGTACAATTTGGGATTTACTATAACATACGACCTATTCAAACTTTTAAAAAATACGTCATATAAGTAAGTTCCATTAATCTTAATGCACTTTTCAAGATTTAACAAGAAATAATTCATGAGACGATAAAGGAAAACCTGATCTATTTACTGGACCTCTTCAGGAAATCGGACTTTAAGATCTTGGATATTTTCTGGACGAGTTGCAAAAACCTTTGACATTAAATAGCCCCACAGAAAAAAGTCTGGTGCAGTTAAGTCCGGGGACCTTAAAAGTCAATTTAAATTCCCAAATAGTAAAATTAGTCGGCCATTAAACACTTCTCGCAGAACTCTTATAGAGTTTTTAGCGGTATGTACAGGGTGTCCTATTTTCGTGTGTTTTACGGGGTTTCTCGCTTATGAGTGAAGTTACAAAGATGCGGTTTTTGCGACACCATGCTACTTTTTTGCCAAATGAAAGATGCCGCAAACAGATTTATCCTAGCCCCCTTAGTTTCTTCGCTACAGGGTGATTTTAAAAAAGTTGTATTTTCGGTTACCCCTCGTATCTCAGGTATCTAATAACTTATCGAAAAGATAAAAACGAGCTCTTATAGAACTTTTTACGCAGAATACAGTGGCGTACTTGAAATTTTTCTCGGATTTACTTTTTTTGAGATATTAGCCAAAGTTGCACTTTTTCAATGGAACACCCCGTATATTTTTTCGTCATATTATTTGCCACACTGAAAGCTTTCTAAAAATATAATATGGTCGAAACTTATTTTTATAAACAGCATGAAAACATGCAATTATTTACTTTTTAACATAGGCGGCTTTGGTTGAAATTAATGACAGTCAAATTAATTAACGTCAAATGCCTTCTCCCGCCAAAAAATAATCTAGTACAACAATTTAAAGCTAGAATTGTTCTTAGCCTTAAAAGACAAACTTAACTACTAATTTTATAAATACTGTTCGAATTGGTGACCATGATGTCTTATGCATTGTTGGCATAGCGTCTGTAGTCTTCTTACAGCATTTTCAAATATGAAAGAGCGGGCTCGCAACTCTCTAAAGGCATTTTCCGTGGCCTCTCTTAATTCCTCAATTATTGTTTCATACCTCCTCGAGTATATTTTACCTTCTAAATATCCCCACAAAAAATAATCTAAAACTGAGAGGTATGGAGACCGTGGTGAACATCGAATAGGTCCGTGCGTGGCTATAAATCGATGAGGAAAGTGCTGTTCCAACCAGTGTTGTATCACGTGAGAGTTGTGAGCCGGAGCTCCATCTTGTTGGAAATAGATGTCATTTACTTGAACCAAGGAAATATCTTCCATAACAGTCATTGCTTTTTCTTGAAGGATTTGTATGTATCTATCAGAATTCAAATTTCCTTGGTAAATACAATATTTAATTCTTCTTCCCAAAATGAAACAAGAAACATTGAATCCAAACCTTCCCTGGCGTTCCCTGGGAAAAATAACTTGTTCATTTTCCTGGCTCCAAAACCTTGAGTTATTCCTATTAAGGATACTCGCACTGGTAAAATGGGCTTCGTCCGACCAAATGATCTTCCTTTCAAAATTATTCTGCCTTTCACACATATTGAGGAACCAGTTGCAAAACTCCACTCTCCGGTCGGGATCGCCAGGATGAAGATTGTGCACAAGTTTATACTTGTAAGGTTTGAATTTATGTCGTTTCAATATTTTTCAACTTTTGTTTTGGATATTCCGATATTTTCTTCTATTTGCCTGCAAGATGTCCCTGGGGTATTTTCAACTGATGCCAAAACATTTATTTTAGCTACTTCATTATCTTTACTATAATTTTTCGGCCTAGGTTTATTAAATGACCCATATTGAATTAGATTGTTTTGTATTTTACGAAATATGCGCCTATCAGGCTGTCTTCCTTCAGGATATCTATATAGAAATCGAGAAAAAAGTCAAATTTGAAAAAAATATTATTCGTTCTTCTAAAGTACCTATTTAGATAAAGCTCCGCCGCCTCATCGACTTCTTCCTTGGATAATATGAAACATCTATTCATATCATACTTTTTAAAATGTTCAAAATTTTGGTTTTGTGCCATATTTTTTAGATAAATGATAACGATAATCTAGGAACTAGCATTAAAAAATTCAATAGCAATCATTTGACGTTGATTAATTTGACTGTCATTAATTTAAACCAAAGCCGCCTATGTTAAAAAGTAAATAATTGCATGTTTTCATGCTGTTATTAAAAATAAGTTTCGGCTATATTATATTTTTAGAAATCTCTCAGTGTGGCAAATAATATGACGAAAAAATATACGGGGTATTCCACTTAAAAAAGTGCAACTTTGGCTAATATCTCAAAGAAAGTAAATCCGAGAAAAATTTCAAGTACGCCACTGTATTCTGCGTAAAAAGTTCTATAAGGGTCCGTTTTTATCTTTTCGATAAGTAATCAGATATCTGAGATACGAGGGGTAACCGAAAATACAACTTTTTTAAAATCACCCTGTAGCGAAGAAACTAAGGGGGCTAGGACAAATCTGTTTGCGGCATCTTTCGTTTGACAAAAAAGTAGCACGGTGTCGCGAAAACCGCATCTTTGTAACTTCACTCATAAGCGAGAAACCCGTAAAACACACGAAAATAGGACACTCTGTACTGTCGCTTCATCTTCTTCTATTAAGTTACTTTTTATGTTTTCACGCAAAAAAACTCGTTGTTAAACTAAATAATTCATAAGAATTAAAACTACACGTTAAATTATGTGTTCAAACCTAATGATTAGAAAAATGATCTTTTATGAAAATTAATTTTTTCTAGTTTCTACTCGATTAATAATATGTTGATTCAAATTCCAAAGGTCATAAAAGATAATAATATAAAAAAAGTACTGATTTATCTCGTATAGAATTTATTTCAATATCAAAATAGGTAGTCTATTATGGGTAACCCTGTATTTTATATTACCCCAGAGAGAAATCAATAATTTTCAATAAAATATTTTTTCAGGGAGTAGGTATACATTTTAAAGTTAAAAGTATTTTTGTTTTAGACAAGCAATTTAGTTTTTTGGAAAATATATAAATTATAAAAATAATATTTTTGAAGTAGTATTACTTAGTTCACTAAATGGGTTTAGTAATTACGACTACCTACCAAAGACGCTCATTATATACATGGAAGAATAACCATGTACCTTTGATCAAAATCCAAGTAACTTGTTATTAATCTAAAAGCAATGTATTACCTATCTAAAGTTTTTGCAGTAATGTAATTTTTTTATATAAAATAGTTTCAGTTTCTAAAAATTAATTTTTGTACCTAAATCTTAGAGTAATATTTATTAACATTTTGCTGCAAAATCAATTCTTAACTTTTAATCAACAGCATAAACAAAGAATATTTTGTAAGAAATATATACATTTTTTCAGATAATAAATCATTATTTGAATTAAAAAAAAAAATAAAATTAAAGATCCAAAAGTGTAGGTATATTAAGTTAAAAATATTTTAGAAGATCTCAAGCATCAAAGATCTGTTAAAGTCTCTTTATGACTATTCTTTCTCCTTAAATCTACTACCTGTGTCTATTTATTTTACCTATAAAGATGAAAATATTGCCTGCTGCAAGACCTTAAAAACTGTTAAATAATTAAAAATTTTATTCACAAAATAAGATTTTTTTGTTAACAAAGCATTATTATAAATATTTCTGTTTTAAAATACTAATTTATTTTTATCATTTACACAGTTTTAATATTCTTATGCTTAATCCCATTTCTCATTTTTTAAATTCTACTAATTACTTTCTCGCACTTTTTACTACTATCATTTAGCGGATCTATAGCCGCAAACTATTGGTAAGGACTTATCTCTATAAGACTCAGGCTACATGAATTGTGTGCTTACACCTTAGACCTGCATTTAAAATATCTAACATACTCATTCATTTATTTTCTTTACCTAGATTTTAGTTACTTTTTCATAAGGCATTTATTTTATTTTATCCTACAGCCATTTTAGTTGCTTACAAAATAAAAATAGAATTTATAAAACTATTTGCCAAAAAAGGTAGGTTAGAATAAAATGGTATAGTCCGAGACGCTAGTGAATTATTTATTAATAAAGTGAACTAATAGACCAGAGTCGATAATTTTTAAAACCAAAAAATAATAGTAGGATGAAACCCATTGAAAAAGGAAGAGAATATAACAAAAATGAAAGGAAAAATAAATTACGGGCGATCTGAGGTCGGTAAGTGAATGGGGGTGAGTTTTTAAGGGTTAAAAACGGTTTATCTCGATTTCCGGTAAAACTACAAGTCCTATGGAAAAAGTTAAATGGCAAAGTTCTAGTTAATAAAAAGATCTACAACTTTTGTTTTTACACTTTTTTTACATAACCCCAAAATTTATGTAAAAAAATAAATTACCAGGTTTTTGTTTTTTTTTTTTAAAAATTTAAAATTTTTTTATTTTTTCCGCCTTATTTTTTACTTAATAAAACAAAAAAGCACTTATTTCAATCGAAAATTCTCGTGTCAAAATATCCGCTTTTTTAAAAAAGTCGGTGGGCTTTTTGTTCGTTGAAATATGTACTTTTTAATGGTGTAAAAAAAATACATTACTATGGTAAATGGAAAAACTATGGAAGGACCTACCGATGAATATAAAGGACTTCAATAGGGTGCAAATGAGAAACCTGACAGGCATACTGACAGGTCATTATAGAAACAGACACTATCTCAACAAGATAGGAAAAAGCGAGATATGTAGATGGTGTGGAGAGGGAAGAGAGGATGCCATACATGTACTTAGAGATTGCCCAGCACTAGGGCACATCAGGGGGAAATGTCTAGGTAAGGCATGGCTGGACCTAAATCTTATATATATGGAAAATTATTAAATTATAAAACCCATCTAAAAATATAAATCATGTACAGGGTGTCCCAAATTCGAACCTCATTACTGGTTTCTCGGAAACTTGAAGAGACACAAGGTCGATTAAATGAAGGCAAAGTTGCGCAATTTGATGCTGATCAAATTGCCACCTATAAAGTTTAAAATTTTTAAATAGTTCCGAAGACTTTTGAAAAAAAACAATATTTGCGATTTTATTTTTATTTTTTTATGACTTTATTTGACTAGATATAACAAAATAAATTTCACATTCTTAATGCTACTTTTTCTGTTCTACAAAACAGTGTTAATAGATTTATACACCGACGTTTCGTCTTTGAGCTGCCATCATCAAATCTGTTTCTTTTGTAAATTAATTGCAAACAAATTTTTAAGTTATCGACAATTTAAAAAAAAAAAAATCTAACCTTACTTTTCTTTTTTCGTTATAATTCGATCTGGTTCGAAATATTAGTATAGAAGTTTTTAGACCCGGGCTAACCGAATTTGAAGTGAATAGCGATCTAGCTTAGTAATTAAAAAAATATATTAAAAGTCTATTTTTGCGATTTTTTTTAAATTTTGTTGAAAATTATTTTTTTTACTCTATAAAATTGGATATGTATCATTTTAGCATAAACCCAATGATAACCGAGGTTAAAATTTGCCGGAAATGAATAATTCGGCCGTTTGCCGAATTCGGCACATATTTTTATTTCTTTCATTATATTCTTGTTCTCGTCGTTTTTTCTCTTTAAAATGAAATAAACACGAATCTTTGGCTCTTAAATTTAGGCCTCTTGTTATTTTTCAGATTTTTAAGATATTTTTATTTTGACCTTTTAAAATCAGTTTGACCCCATCAGTTCAGGGTCAAAGGCATTTTAAGGTCAAATCTGCAAAATTACTTGCAACCAAATTTAAACAGTGGATACTTATATATTTCAGGTAACTGAATACGAATCCGTTATTAGTCACATCAAATTTGGTTGCGATTTGACCTTGAAATGCCCTACTAAAAAGCGAAATCTGAAAGATTTAAACCCTGGTATCTTTATGTTTTTAAGGTCGATATATCCTAATTAGTTGGCCCCATCAGGTCAGGGTTAAGGGATTTCAAGGTCAAATCGCAACCAAATTTGATGTGACTGACCACGGATTCGTATTCAGCGTCCTTAAATACATAAGTAAAACCTTTAATTGGTTGCGATTTATTTTGAAGATTTGTCCATAAGATGTTCTTGCCCTCACCTGATGGGGTTGAATTGACATCTAATTTGGATTCAGCAACCCCAAAAACATATAGATACCATGGTCAAGTCTTTCAGACCTTCAACCTTTTTCTTGTGGGGCTGTGTTTTCTATAACCCTCCATAACTGTAAATTATTTATTACATATACATATACATAAACATATAAAAGATAAAATTGACGCTAGATAGGGGCGGGAAAACCCGCGTCGCCGCGATACCCATCAGGATAGCTATCGGATAGGCCGAGACTATTTGATAGCTATCGATATCTCTTGCTTCCCATTACTCCCAAGTATTTCTTCCTATCGCGATTAAAATCAATCTTGGCGTCCCGCCGCGATACCTATCAAGATAGGCCCAGATTATCCGACAGCTATCGCTATCTCATTGATTGCCCATTACTTCCAACGTATTTCTGGCTATCGAGATTGAGATCAATTTTTGCGTCCCGATTACTTTTAAGCTCATGTGTACCTGCACTAACAGTTACTGTGGTACCACATTCTGAAACAACACCTGTACTAGCTATATTTTTAATCTGTCGCTGTAAATGTTGGACTTCTTGTTACATTTGACCTTGGATTTGTCTTCAACCGATTGTTGTATTTCTTGCATATCTTTCTTTAACATCTTCCTTGGTAAGTTTTAATTCAAATAGCATTTGTTTCCTCAGCTCATCTTGACTTTGTTGAAATTCTCCTTTTAGGTGTCCTCGAATTTTCACCATCTTTTCTTTAAGGTCTTGTTTCATTTCTTTTCGGCTTTTTTTATTTTTTTTTTGTGAATTTTTTCGATCTGTTGTTTTGTTTCTGCTTGATTTTTCTTCATTTCCTCTTGATTGGTCTTCATTTCTCTTTTTAGGTCTTCTTTCGTGGATTCTTGGCTGGTCTTCATTTCTTCTTTTAGGTCTTCTTTTATAGAATATTGTCTGGTCTTCATTTCTTTTTTTAGATCTTCTTGGCTGATCATTATTTCTTTTTTTAGATCTTCTTGACTGGTCTTCCTTTCTTTCTTCAAATCTTCTTGGCTGGCCATCATTTGCTTCATCAGTGCAGTTAATTCTTCCATAGTTGCTGTTTGCTATCTGGTCTCAACAGGCATTCAAATATTCTTATTCACTTTCGCTTTCTTGTAGGTCCTCGTTCCGCTTCTGACACCAAATGTTCCGTGACACCCCGTATAAAAACACGGATCCTGGTTTTACACCTTTTTATTGAAAATCAGGTTCACAAACGTTTTTGTGGTAACAAAAATTCAACTTAACAATTTTTTGTTTATCAATGTAACATGAAATCTTGCGTTTTTTGAGTGATTAAAGCGTAAATTTTAATAAATAGCTCAAAATTGTACATAATGATTTAAAAAAAAAATGGAATTTGAGTTTTTTTGCTTTTGTTCGAATTTTCTGAGAACATTTACCATTGTAATGTATATTTGTTTTACACCATCAGAAAGCACGAGAATTTCAATTGAAAATTAGGGTGCTTTTTCGATATTAAGTCAAAATAAGATGAAAAAATAAATATGTTAAATCAAAAAAATTACAGAGTGTTTGGGACATAAAAAGGTAAGTTTTCACCCAATTTTGTGAAAAAATTTGTAAAAGATAAAAGTAAAAAACCAAAAACTTGGTTATTTGAATTTTGAGGTTATGTAAAGAAAGTGTAAATACAAAAGTTTTAGATCTTTTTACTACCTACAACTTTGTCATTTAAGTTTTTGTCATAGGACTCGTAGTTTTGTCGAGATAAACCTATTTTTAACCTTAAAAACTTACCCCCTTCCACTTCCCGACCTCAGATCGCCTGAAAATTATTTTTCCTTTTATTTTTGTTATATTCTCTTCCTTTTTCAATGAGTTTCATTCTACTATTTTTTTTCACTTTTTACTATTTTCAAAGGCTTTAGCCCTGGTCTATGACTATAGTAGTTGCTTTGATTAAAACATTAGTTCCTCTAATGTTTTATATAGTTTTAGCATAATTTCGTGTCTTAAATATAGATTAATTAGTACCGATTCAGTTAAGGTTGATCAACACTTAATTACTTAACTATATTTTAGTTTGTTTTATTTGGGTTACTCGCCTTTTTACTTTTTGGAAAATAGGACCCTCTTGGTCCGGGTCCCGGGGTATGCGGGCTGACCCTGTCCAGCCCTATTGACCCCTATGAACTTGCAGATCGCCTGCAACAAAAAAGAAGAAAATCCCCCAAAAAACCCAAAAAATCACAAATATTAATCTACGTTTCGGTGGCAAGTCGGCCACCGTTATCAAGGTTGAAACTAAAACAAAAAATTAAACTAAATTTTAAGAAATTTTAGGTCTGAAAACTTAGGAAATTCTAATTGCTTTTGAACTTTTAATGACATTTTGTCATAAGTGACAATAGGTTTTTAGAATGGTGTACGTATAGTATTTAAAAAAACCAGAAAGGTGGGTGGTATGGTGTGTTAATTGATTTTAAGTTTACCTGAATTTACTTCAGCATCAAGCATAGGTAACCATGTATTATTTAAACTAACAGATATTGATGTTATACATCTGTCTTTATTTAATAAAATAAATGCACTTTCCTTTATTTTACGTTTTTTTGAACAAGTTTCCTTTGCTATAATGCTAGAAGCATTCCAGTTTATTATGTGGTTATTATCAAATGCGTGTTGACAGATTTTTGATTTTTGAAATTCTGTGTTTCTAATATATGTTCTATGTACTTTTATGCGATTGGCTAATGGTCTGGAAGTTTCACCTATATAAAATTTATTAAATTCACAAGGGATCTTATAAATGACATTTTTTGTGTTTTCGTTTATATTGTATGGTTTTGTTTTTGTTACTTGGGATCTAATGGTGTTTTGTGTTTTAAAGATAGTGCGAATATTAAATTTGTTACCTATACGAATTTTATTTGATAAGCCAGGAAAATATGGTAAAAATAGATTTGTAACAGGTCTATTTTGGTTTTGTATTAAATTTGGTTGTTCAAATTTTAGAAAGCATTTATTTATAAAATCAAGAGGATAATTATTTTGAACTAAAATATCTTTTAAAAATTCTTTTTCATTTTCTTTGTTTTGATCAGAACAAATTATTTTAATTCTATCAAAAAGACTTTTTACAACTCCTTTCTTTACCATTATTGGGTGATTAGAGTTAAAATTTTAGTATCTGTTGGTATATGTAGGTTTTCTGTAAATTTTGGTTTCGAAATTATTTACATAAAAGCTATCAGAATTTCCTAAGTTTTCTTAAAATTTAGTTTAATTTTTTGTTTTAGTCTCAATCTTGATAACGGTGGCCGACTTGCCACCGAAACGTAGATTAATATTTGTGATTTTTTGGGTTTTTTTGGGGGGTTTTCTTTTTTTTTTGTTGCAAGCGATCTGCAAGTTCATAGGGCTGGACAGGGTCAGCCCGCATACCCCGGGACCCGGACCAAGAGGGTCCTATTTTCCAAAAAGTAAAAAGGCGAGTAACCCAAATAAAACAAACTAAAACATGGATCCGCAACAAAACTATAGAACATATTTAAATATACTATGTAGCAGAAAAAAGCACATAGTATTCTTTAATTTTATTTTAATAAGATTTTGCTAGTGCATTTATCCAAATTATATTCTATGAATACTTACTCACTTTTGTGACTTACTATTTCAAAGTGCTTTATTTTAATAAACAGTAAGCGTTGAGCGCAAATTTTTCATAATCGTCAGTTAAGATATTAAGGTATGAATTTCAGGAGACAAAGAATACAAGGCCAGGGGCACCGGACGTGGTAGGTGAGCAAAAGAGTGGAAATATCACCGACTAAGACTTTTGACTCTTGGAGATGGGTTTAGGTTGGGAAATTGCAAATCAATAAGATATTTTTTACGACTAACTACAAGTCACTACATGATTAATCTTGGAAAGTCGTGGTTTAGTAAGTGAGGTGAATTGTGTCCTCAAAACAAGTTTCAAAATTGTTATTCACCAATAACTCCGTGCCACACACTAAATATAACCCTACTGTTTTTCTGGTAAACCCCAAAGACCGAAAACAATAAACAATTTCAACAATATTCCAAGATGAAGATGTCAAAACAACGGCCATGTCACAATTACTATATGAAACCACAGCACACATACCTATTGAGCTGTGTAAGATGTGTAAGAACCTTATGACGCAATACGTTGACGTCATATATTTTCCCTATCCTACTATAAAACGCGGAAACGTTCTGGTTACGTTATTTTCTTACTCTGCTAAGTTGTAGATAGTCGCAAAAAATACTTTAATGGTTTAAGGATAGCTGGGATGCGTAAAGTATATCGCCAAAAAAATTAAAAAGTTTTGGGCTTTTTTCTGACCGTTTCCATTAAGAGCGTCTCCACTGCCTAGTGAGAATCGACTTTATTTTAAAGGAATTTTCTAGTTCGATGCATCACAATTTATTGGTTATTTCTTTTTAATATTCGTATTTTAACTTATTTAGAATGGACATTTTTGTTATAAAATAGTTATTTTAGATTTTTTTCTAAGAAGTATACTAAATTAGGTTTGACATGTAAGACTTGCAAGTTGTTTATTTATACATTACAGGCACTAAAAATGTATTATTTTTTACGAGTTATTTATTTTTTGAAGTAAGGAGAGACTTAAAAAACTGATCATTTTTGTTTAATCACAATACTCTTCGTAAACTAACCATATTTCTCCTTAGGTTCAAGTGCCACCCCGAACCGTCACGATAATCGCAAAACTGTGTAATGGAGGTGGTGGAGCACAAGGAAAAAGATAATAGTCCCCCAAGTAGTCCAGAAAGAGCTTCGCCTCCTAGATTGGGTCCGGGTCAGATCAAACCTAGGGGATTTAGGCTATCGGGTACTAGACCTGTTGAAATTAAAATCGGTTTACTTATGACCAAAGGACAGCTAGAAGTAGAGGTAAGTATCGTTTTAAAGAAGTTTAGGACTTTCTCTTTTAGTAAAAAAAATGTGTTTATTAAAAAATGTGTTTTAGAGCCTTCTTTAATATAAGTTTTCGAATTTCGAAAGGTGCGAGATTCTTATAGTTATTAAGGTATCAAGGGTATTATAAGGATAATAACGCTTGAGGTCGCTGGTGTGTTTCCCGAGGGCCTTTGGCCGGTACATGTGTGAGACGCTTTTTGCACTTTTACAATATCGATATTCAAATTCCTGTCAATTGGTATAGGTATAAAAAAACCCATATGTAAAAGGTCAAGTACTTCCGGAGATAATAGGTTCTTCAAATCATTAATATTTTAATCCAATAGAGGTATGTGTACTGATTTCCGAAAGTACTCTTCCAACGATTTCGCCTCATAATTGGTTTGTTTGCCCCGAAATTCAACGTGGGGATTTTAATGTAACATCCAACTGTTTTGCGTGCACTCTCGCCTCTGAAGATAATTGCTTATATACAGCCTCAGCGTTTTGGCGTTTTGATCGTAATACTTCTATGACATCCTTTTTATCATCGGCCTATCCATCTCAATAGACCGTCAAAGTGAGACGTTGATCGAAAGCGTTATTATCCTTAATACCCGTGGTCCCTTCAACGTTTAATGTCCGACTAAATATTCTTTATATGAGAAAAATTTGAATGAATACGTATTGAATTTGAACGTAATTGTGGTAACCATGGTTGTAAGTTATTTGTCAATAAGACAATACATAAAAAATAATTTTGCGATTGAGGCATAATAATGTCCGAAGTAGTGGAAAATACAGATCTCCCCCAAGATATTTTATTGAAAGCTGTTAAAGCTGAGCATGCGCTTGTGCCAGAAAAGACTAGGCGGATTTATGAGAAAGAAAAGAGGAAAGAAACCGTTTTGATGCCTTATTTTGAAGATTTGTCAGAGTCATATTCTTCAAATTCCCTTTGGACAAAGTTTTCAATGTTACGTAAAGAATTAATAGTTCATAAGAAGATAAGAAATAATGAAAAGTTGATTTCTCTGCAACAGTTCCTAAAGCAACTTGGGAGAAATTATCAGCCTAAAAAGTTGAAGGTTCTGACTCCCGAACAAGTTATAACTTTTTTGAAAGAAGCGCCGACTGAAAAAAATTTGGCAGATAAAGTGCATTTGTGATTGTGTATTCGAGCTGTAGAAGAGACGAGCTTGTGAAAAAGAAGTTTTCCGATGTGCGTGATAAAGGGTCAGCATAAATTTATTGACATTCCACAAAGTAAAAAAAGGCAAGCAAGGAGCTTTGTGGTTATTGATGACAGTGAAATGTGCGCAACAAAGTTAATTCGGGACTAGGTGTCTTTGCGACCTAAAAGTGCACCTATTGATAGGTTTTTTTGTGCTATCGTGATGAACGATGTACTGTGCAGCCTATAGGTAAAAATACATTTGAAATTATAACCTTTAAGATTGCTACATATTTGGGTTAACCTGATGCTAAGGCGTACATAGGTCATAGAACGTACAGCGGCAACAATTCATTCTGATGCGGGAGGTAGTTCCGGCATAAGTTTGAGCTTAAAATTCAATAAAAAATCATACAGACTTGTACGCTAAAATGACATTTGTTATCAGTCAAAAAAAAATTTTTAATTTGTTAGACATGGCATTATTTAGGGGAATACTTTTAAAAAAGGTGTTTCTACTGCAGTTTTATGGTCACATACAAAATCTTGACCACCAACGATAAAGTTTTTTTACTATTTTTATCAAATTTTAAAAAATTTAGAAATATACTTCGTCAATTATATTAACGCATTGGTTAGTTAAACAGTTATTAGTATTTTATAGGACTTTTTGACTTAATTATTTTCTTTTTCAAAAATATTAAAATTTTACCATAGGTGGTGTCCAAAAACTTTAGAATGTTGCCAATAAGAATACAAAAGTCACAATTCTGCTATGACAACATAACGCATTACGATAAAAAATCAAGTTCATCGTGAATGTTTTAAAATTGACACATAGATATATTATAATATATTATTATTTATTATAAACAACTTTTTTTGAAATTTCCCCAAATAATGCCAAATTAAACATATTTTTGAAAAAATGGAGAGGGAGAGCGACTACTTTATTAGAATTTAATAATAAGAAAAAAATCGATATGATCTCGACTTTTTGAAAGAATCTGTATATATAATTCGGTTTTTAAATAGAACACCGTCTTTAGTATATAGTTTTTTATTCTTTTTAAAATTATAGATCTAAACATTTGGCTAATTTTTAAAAGTTACATAAAAAAATTCTAACCAAATGCGGCTGCGGTTATCTAAAATATATTGAAGATTTTCACCTTGTATTTTTATTCACAAAGTTAAAGTGTTTATGGTTTTGTGTTGTTGCTTTGTAAACATAATTCAATCAAAGTATAGATAATAACAAGTAATGTAACTCTCCTTGTTGCTACCTGATTCTCTCGGTGACCTCGATAAATAAGAAAGTCGAAGCGATAGGTGTTTATAGTCAATTAACGTACTCGAGTTAGTGCGAGTGAAAAAAGAAGGCTTTTTTAAAATGGCTAGCCACTTTATAAAACGCGGCCATATTCTAAAATAATCGTTTAGTTTGAATTATTTTATAATACGGCTAGTGCTTTTAGCCATTTTATAAACTGGCCGATAAAATAGAAGCCACATTCTCAAATAGATGTTTTGATAAAGAAAATTTACATAAGAAGGAAAACTAACGAAACTACAGAACAGGTAATAGTTTGGAAGTTGTTGTTTACGGTCCCCAATAATTGCATCCTATTGGGTCAAACCACGTAATATATTGGGGACCGTAAACAACAACTTCCAAACTATTACCTAGTTCTGGTTAGTTTTTGGTTAGTTGTCGTTAGGTTTTCCTTCTTAAATTGTAAATTTTCTTTATCCTAATCATCTATTTGAAAATGTGGCTCGTATTTGATCGACCAATTTATAAAATGGCTAAAAACACTAACCGTATTATTTAATAATTTAAACTAAACGATTATTTTACAATGTGTCCGCGTTTTATAAACTGGCTAGCCATTTTAAAAAAGCAGCGGAATTTACTACATAAATGTTTTGACATATGTACAGATATATAAATAAAGATAGTAACTATATATTAACAGGAATATAAATAATATTTATATTATAAATATTTTTAGTATCGAAACATACTTTTACCATTATATATATAATATATATATATATATATATATATATATATATATATATATATATATATATATATATAATATAATAATAATATAATGGGTGAAAGTAGGTGGTTGTGGGTGGTAAAAATGTTTGATGGAATAGTGAAATACTATTTTGGTGTATTCCTGTTAGAGAATCAAATTTAAAGATTGCAACGTAATGACAGTCTTTCAACCTTAATATCTGTCACATATGTCACTAGGCATGCATCACTTAAATAATTAAACCTATGAGTAATGACCCGCGAGTAATGAACTATTACTCACCGGTAAAATAATAGGTGTGATCATCTATTCCAAAATAATGAATAATGAACATGTTATTAAACGTCGTGGAAAAAATATTTAATTAAACAGAACATTTAAATCTCTGTAATAGTATTATATTAATTTCACTTTTATTTTATTTATGGTTTGATGGAACCTTAATAAACGAAACATATCTTTTTATCATTAATATAAACTAAACCGATTGCTAATCGATTAATTTTTTAAAAACTATTAACAAGCTATAATATTTCTTTTTCACTTTTAAAATTCCGAATAATTATTAGGCATACTCGTACATTATGTATTTCCCGTTTTTTTGCTAAATTAAAAGTAAAAGATAAAATCGGCAAAAACGCAGGTAATTAAAACATAAATTCTGTCACTTCATTAAAATAATTTTCCCAACTATTTTATAATTATTCAAACTTTTAAGTATCAAATTTAGCGTACGCCTATGGTCGAGGCTAGAAATTCTCGCTTCAAGGTCAAATTTGACGGAAGTTATGTTACTTGTTTTTATATATACTTTGATTCAATATTTACTTTAATAAACAATCTAAGGCATGGTTCTTAAGATATATGATTTTAATTATTTATTGGTCAAAGGGGTTGGATGTAACTAGGGTATTCAACATAAAAATGTCTTGAAACCACATTTGGTCCATAGAAAAGTTACATTGGACCTTGCGTTTTTTAGAGGACGCAATTTTATTGTTGGGATATGTGGGGAGGATCACTAGGAGCTTAACTCCAAGTTTGTGGAGTTGCAACCCTTGTCCCGCGGCCGCCATATTAGAAAAAGGGGTGCAAACGCTTTTTTTGCTATATCTCCCGAACTAAGCATCTCACAAAAATTTTGTACAAAATGGCAATGCAAGATTTTCTACAGCATTTTGCTTTATTCCGTGTGCTGATAACAAATATTTATTTTTATTGATTTATAGGTTGTATGCGCCAGACACATTGCACCAAGAGAAACTCCACCAGACACTTATGTTAAATGTTACTTGAGGGATGGAGAACGGTGGCTACAAAAAAAGAAGACACGTGTTTTCAGGCATTCTTGTGAACCTCAGTTCAGGCAAACGTTAAAATACCAAGCCTGTGATGTTTTGGGCCGCAGTCTGGTAAGATAATGAAAAAAAATATAAAATAATATAATAATATATATATATATATATATATATATATATATATATATATATATATATATATATATATATATATATATATATATATAGGGACAGTAGTCGCGACTAACTAGTTAAGAAAAAATATCTAGAAGCAGAGTAGTGAGGATGCAGTCTTTTTTATAATTGCGAAAGGATCGGTGGCCTTAATTTAGTTTAGTAATAAAACCCTTTTCTGATGTGTCAAGCTTTTTTAAACAGTTATGAGGTTAAGTTCAAGTGAGGCTTTATAACTCAAAAACTAGGTTACCTATTCCAAAAAAATTATTTCAGATTCTTGATAAGCACAGCAAAAAAAATCCGTACACCAAATTTAAATAAAATCGGCAATAGAAATTTTACCACAGAGTGAAAATAATGTCAAAAAATCTACTATATATTAATGGCGCAAATTTCTATTTTCATAGAGCTCTATAGTACCAAATAATTTAAATAAAATAAGATCTTACAGTAATATGGCATTTAATAGGTTCTCAACATATTTGTATTCTTTTGCTGTTGATTAAGGAAGAAAAAAGTGAAAGTTAAAAGGTGGAGGAACAAGAGTTGGATGCTACAAATAGATAGCTATTTTTGGTCCTGTTACATACTTTTTTCATTGCTATACAAGGTGGTGCCAGTTTAAGATAAAGGTGATAAGAGAATTATGAGGTAAAATAGTAAAAGGGAAAAGTAAAAAAATACATATTTCAGCACCCTATAATCAGTTAGTGTAATTAATCTTCCTTAAAAACTGCTTTTATATTGATAGTTCATTTTCTTTTTATTACTAAATAGAATGGTATAACTTAAAGTAAGAAAACTGTATTAAGATAAAATAGTAAGGCATATAATTGTAATTACTTGAAATGAGCCCACAAATGCATAAGGAACCCGCAAATATATAAAGAAAACTGTGTGTTTGTATGTCCAACGTTTCCTTCATAACTATCCACTGCCACCCACTAATAGTTATGGAGTTGCACTTGCAAGTAAGGGAATTTGGTCGCGGTAGGTGGAAGGGGGTGGTTGTGGGTGGCGAAAATGTAAAAAAAATACATTTCTGTCTTTCTCTAACCCATGTGAAGTTATAAAACGTTCTTAAAATTTCTGGAATGATCTAGAAAGTTCCAAAATGTGTGCAACTTTTAAAATCGATCCGAAATAGTCTAGAAAGTTCTTAAAATTTCTGGAATGATCTAGAAAGTTCCAAAATGTACGCCATTGTTGTAATCGATCTAGAATGTTTTAAAAATCTTCTGGAATGATCTAGAGAGTTCTAGAAATTTCTAGAATTATCTAGAAAGTTCAAAAATGTGTGCAACTGATGTAATCAATCTAGAACGTCTGGAAAGTTCTAAACATTCTTGGAATGATCTTGGAAGTTCCAAAAAGTTTCTGGAATAATCTAGAAAGTTCTCAAAATTTTCGGAATGATCAACAAAAATTTAAAATTGGTTAACTAATCATTATTTTAATAAGTTAATTGATAAATCAATTAAGTATAGATACTATACTAAATTATATATATAAAAAAACTTTCCGCAGAAATTCGAGATCTTAGGAATGACTCAAAATTTTATTCCGAGCAGTATGAAGTTCAAAACAAAAATGAAATCTTTTCTAAAGATATATTACTTAAAAGAGAAAATGCAGAAATAAAGAAAGAACTAAAAAAGATACCGACAAGATACGATGAAAAGGACAGTGAAATCCGATCAAGAAATGTTATTATAATGGGTATAAAAAGCACAATGGAAGAACTAAAGAATAAACCTAAAGAAGTTGTAAAAAAAGCCGAAAGAGTGCTTAAATATATTGATCCAGAAATACGTTTGGAAGAAGTGCATATAAACCTGCTCAATCACGATAGAAGCTAAACACGCCTTGTTGCAAAATAGAAAGCAAAAAGGAAAAATAACAAGTAATGCATGCAATTGCAGGAAATTGCAGGAAACTACCCTATTTTTGTCAACGAAGATATGTCAAAGCAAATAAAGGATTTATTTTTATCTGCACGCACTCTGCGAAATAGCTGATATAAATATGTATGGACCAAGGAGGGAAAAATATTGGTCAGAAGAAACGATGGAGATCCAGTCATAAGAATAAAATCAACAGAGGATGTAGAAAGACTGAAAGAAGATCTAGAGTAATGAATAACCATAGTATAGTATAATATTAATTGTAAGGTTTACTTAATTTCTTAATGGACTTAAATTCACTCCTTGATGATCATAATAATAACCATGGTAATGTCTTGATATGCGATGACTTAAATGACGTTAATTTCTTTAAAAAAGAATCACACAGCTTAAATTTATTACATGTAAATATAAGAAGCTTAAATAAAAATTTTGATAACCTTGTTATATTTTTTAGAGTCTTTAAACTGTTATTTTGATGTTATTGTCTTGTCCGAAACAAATATTTTAAAGCAGACTTCTCAATTTATGTTAAGCAATTATGAATTATGTTATAATGAAAGCAAAATTAACAAATGCGATGGTTCGTTGATATATTGTAAAAGCTCTTTGTTCAAAGAAAGTAGTATCATGCAAATAGATAACAACAAGTTTATAAGAGTTATTCTTGAAAAAAATAGTAAGTTAGTGGGTATCATCGCTCATTATAGATCTCCCTCACTTAGAGCTTCCAATTATGTCAACTCTTTAAATAGTCTGTTTTCGCAATGGCAATTTCTCTGCGATATTGAACTCTTCGTAGGAGATATTAATATAAATTTATTGGACACCGGTAGTTAATGAGTACTGGATTTGTCTTAATAACTTTGGTTATCTTTCTAAAGTCAATAATGCTACACGAATAAGTAGCTCTAGCAGTTCATGTATTGATCATATTTTTATGAGGAGTCGATCACAATTTCAGAACAATTTAGTTGTATTAAACAGTTCTCTTTCAGATCACCATCCTTTATTGTATAATATTGTTCCGTGACACCCCGTATGAAAACACGTATCCTGGTTTTACACCTTTTTATTGCAAAACAGGTTCACAAACGTTTCTATGGTAACAAAAATTCAACGTAACGTTATTGTGACGACTGTTTAACCTTTAACTATCTGTCAACTTCTATTCTCTTTGAAATGCAAAACTAAATTGACTCGTGCGGATTTTCCTCGCGCTTTTTATAGTGAAGTGGAAAAGAATGGAAAAGTCTGGAAAAGTCTAGAATTAGCTGGAAGGATTCTTTTACTACAGGATGTAAGAAAAGTGTAAAAAGGATGTCTCCAGCGCACTCAGGATAATCCGCAATGACCGTCGAAAAAGGGAAAAACTAAGGTAACCTATTTTAAATAAATTATTAACCTAAATAAAATAATTCTAACCTTTTATATTTCTAATAACTAAACACTAACTAAAGTCTGTAACAATATTGTTTTAGATAATAAAGTGGGACATACAGATAAGAAGATAAATCGAACTGTCAAATATATTGATTATAAAAAAATTACAGAACTACTAAACGGTGAGAATTGGGAGATAGTTCTGTCAAGTCAGGATCACAATACTGCTGCCGAAACATTTATAAGTATATTACAGCGACACATAAACGCTGCAACAAAAACTGAAACTATACCTAAAAAAGTACTTCTTAAACCATGGATCACAGCTGGTCTCTTGACTTCTATAAGGACTGGAGACAGACTGCACAGAGCATATGTCGTAAATCCAAATAGTGATACTAGAAATAGCTATAAGAGATATCGAAGTCAGCAGCAGAGCAAGCTTATAAAAAAAGCAAAGGCAGATTATTTTAGGGATGGATTGAACAATGACAGTGGGGACCCAAAAAAATCTGCAAAACAAGCAAGTAATGATATTAAGTCTAAAACCAATATCTCTGTTCTGAAGAGTGCCAGTGGAAACAGCCAAGAACTGGTCGATCAGGCAGACATCGCCAACAAATTTTGTAGCTATTTTAGTACTATTGGAGCCAAACTGGCCAGTAGCATAAAAAGACCCATAAGTCCACCTGATTTTTTATTACATGAAAATCAGTCACCCACCTCAATGTTTCTGCATCCCATTAATGTTGAAGAAGTATGCCAATCGATAAATTCTTTAAAGAATGATTGTTCTCAGGATGAGTTTGGAGTATCGAACAACATTGTAAAATCTAACTACGAATCATTGGTCAAACCTTTGGTACATATTGTGGATCGGATATTTGATATTGGGCTGTTTCCCGATTGTCTTATAAAAAGTGTAATTACTCCTTTATACAAAGGAGGAAATAAATCTGATGCAAATAATTACAGACCAATTGCAAAAACAGGACCTATTTGCAAAATAATAGAAAGATGTATAAAAAGGAGGTTACAAGGGTTTTTGGACTCGCACCACTTGTTATCCGATTCACAAATTGGTTTTAGAGAAGGAATGGGTACAGACACGGCTTTACATGAGACAACGAAGTTTATCATCGATTGTTTTAATAGTGGATACAAGCCTTTGGCTATCTTTATGGGTCTCTCAAAGGCGTTCGATACTGTGGATCACAATATTCTACTTCCAAAATTACATAATATTGTAATAAGGGGGGGACAGGTACTAGAACTATTTAAGTCATACCTAAGTAACAGATTTCAGAAAGTAAAATTAAATTCAGTATACAGCTCTTATAATAGAGTGGAGTGTGGCGTGCCACAGGGGACAGTACTTGGACCTATATTAATCTCCGTTTATATCAACAATCTACCAAATGTTGCACATAACATTAAAACTCTTTGTTTTGCTGATGATACAGTTGTCCTCTGCAAGGGAACATCTTGGGTCGAGACCTTTGGAAGAGCTGAGAGAGCAATGACTTATGTGGGGGCGTGGATGGATCTAAATTCATTAACACTGAATGTAAACAAAACACATTTTATGTATTTTTCTATTGATAAAAGGGGTTTACCCACGAGGAGTAATCTTAAGGTTCACTCATCTTAGTGTGATTTTTCCAATAACTGCGAATGTTCTGGTAGTATTAAGTCGGTAGAGAGTACCAAATATTTGGGTCTGTATTTCGATCAGTTTTTAAAATGGAATATTCATACTGAATACACTAAGAACAAGCTAAGGAAACTTGTATATAAACTTGTATAAAAATAGAGATACTATTATAACCGTTTATAAGTCATTGGCAGAATCGTGTCTGAACTATGGTATTATTTGTTGGGGATCTGCTCATAGGAATGCTTTAAATAGTGTCATCATTGCACAAAAATATATTTTAAAGATAATAACATTTAAGCCAAGACTATTTTCTTCTGACATACCTTATGAACAGACTGGAGTTTTTACGATTAATCAGTTGTATATAAAAAATATTTTAAGATTTTCCCTTACCAGAAATATATTTCAAAACTTTATCAACCATATCATGACAAGAGCCAATCTAGGTTAAAATTTAACATTACCTTACACTCATTTTAGTGTTACACAAAGATCTATTACCTATGTAGCTCCTAAAATTCTTAATATCTTGCCGGTACAGTTTAAAAATAAAAACTTTAAACATATTAAAAAACAATTGGACTTGTGGATCAAAAATAACACCCAAAGAATAAAATATATGGTAGAATTTTTATAAGAGATATTTACAGGGCATACTGCCATGCACTTGAAATGCTTATAATATTGTCATTAGAATATAAAATTGTTATAGTATAAATAGGTAAAGTTTAACATAAAATTATTGTCGTTGCCATTAGGAAAAAAAATTGTCAGAGTATAGATAGCTAAAGTTTAAGATACATTTGTAATATTGCCAAATTTACAATGTGCACACACAGACCTATGTCCATTGTATGTGCAAATATATTACTTATAGTTTTTGTTTGTACTATTGTATTGATTATTATTGTAATATATACAACCTACGTTTAATGATACAAAGATTTGTTAACAAATATAAGATAGATAAATTAATTGTACAATCATTAAGGGTGTGATGTATTTCGACCCGGGCAACGCCGGGTTTTGCAGCTAGTAACATACTAAAAAGTATAAGACATTATTTGTGCGGTAAATCCGCATATATAATAAATAAGAAATCAAGTTGGGTATATATTTTATAGGTTTTTTATATTTATAAACAAAAAAAATTCCTATAAGTGGTGACGATAGTAAATATACCAACAATTTATTTTTAGGTCGTTATGTTATGGGAACGACAAAGTGGATTTGAACACAACCAAGGTCTAGGAGGAGCTGAAATAGCCTTAGACTCCATAACGCTGACTCATCTCAACGTGGGCTGGTACCCATTATTTCCAATCCACTCTTTAGGAAGTGATTCAAACGATTCGCCTTGACCAGGTGGCGACTCAGGTGACGAATCCCCCGCTGACTGAAGAAAACATTATTCAAAATGTTCTTCAACATATAAAATTGGAGTAGCAAGAAATACATTATACAAAATGTTGTTTAGTAGAAAAATATATTTAATTGCTAGGCATTGATCCTGGTTTGAAATAATTAATAACACCAATTTAAAAAAAAATCAACATACGAAATTAGGTGGAAAATATTAAGTTTTATTAGGTGGGCTAGATTTGGACTTAAATGATAGTTTTTTGGTTAATAAAACAGGTGATGTTTTTGATTAAATTCAGAATATAATAGATTGAGCTAATTTTTTTTAAAGGGAAACCCCCTCTTTTTAAAGGATATAGGCGAAAAGCAATGTCAGTGTCTGGAGCTCAATCTTCGTCAATAATATAATGGTAAAAACCGCACATCGACATCTGTTACCGTTTCTGAGTTACAGGGTGTTTTTCAAAAATGTGCAATTTTTAAAAATCGCTGTAACTTTTTTGCTAAGGAAAATTTGAGTTTCTGTAAAAACATTTCCAAAGTAACATTTTACGTAGAATTTAATGGTTAAGTATATTTTTTAAAGAATTGACAATTTAATAGTTATTAACAAAAAATCGATTTTTTTGGGGACACCCTGTATATTTTTGAATAATGGAAAAAAATTTTAATTTATCTTTCCCAAAATATAGCACACTTGATATTTTGCCCGAGTTCTCTTCAATATAAAGAGTTTTTAAAAGTTGTAGGCTTTGGACAACGCGGCCATGATACAGAAAACAAATGCTTACTGGTGATTGTCAAATTGTGGTTTTGGCTGTAATGACGGTTATTTTTTTAAATAAATAAAAAATACTTAAAATTATAAAAATGGGATATGATAATTTGTTTTATATAAGCCATGGAAAATGCAGAAGCACCAAGCAATTTATACCACAACCAATATCTAGAAAGAAGACAACCTTTTAAAGATATTTTTAGAAGATACAACCTAATTAATAGTGGCCAGTTTAAAAAAAAGGCCAAAACAGTATACAACAAACAGGGATAGGGAGTTAAAAGAAATTGTAGTTGTAGGAGCCGTTTAAAATAATCCTAAAACGTCAACACGAAATTTAAAAACATTAACAGGACTGGTAGAAGTAATGTAAGACGAACTTTAGAGAAACAAATATATAACCTCTAGAGGACCAGAAAAGTGCATCTTCTTAGACTGGAGATTTTGAACGCCGCATAGATTTTTGTCGGTGGTTTCTGGAAAAATGTAACTCTGTGCTCGATTTCCCATTGAATTGTATTTGGACTGACGAAACTTATATAAGCAGTCCGGTATTTTTAATCGCTATAACCTGTATACTTGGACGCAACAAAACCCTCATTCAATAGTGGAGCTAAAAAATCAAGGAAGGTTTGGGTTTAGTGTCTGGGCAGGTATTTTTAGATGTAGGATTATTGGCCCATTAATTTATAATGGCACTCTCACTTCTTAACAATATTTGCAAATTTTAGGGCAACAAATAAAACCCCTTATTGATGACCTCCGCGTCTAGTGGAACTCGAAAACATGTTTTTCCAGCAAGATGGGGCATACCTTGCAACGCTGAAACTATTAGTAATTTTTTAACAGCCAACTTTGACAATGATTGGATAGCTACCAGGGTTCTACCCGACTTAACGCCCATGGATTTTTACCTTTGGGGAAGACTGAAGAACCTTATTTTTAAATTACCCATACATTCTAGACAAGAATTAGAAGTCGAGGATGTGCAAGGTTTGCATCTCTCACCCCTCTTGAATTGATAAATTTTGCAAGAAATGTCCGGAAACGGTGCCGTCTGTGCATAAGAGAATCAGTCGACATTTTCAACACCTCCTGTAGCAAAATCTCTTGCTATGGGTTAATACTTTTTATTGTTTTTTTATGTTTCATTGTAAAGCATATTCTAAGTAAATGGTTATAAAATTCTACATCATTCATTTTTAACATTAGTTTTGTTTTAATTACCACTAACAGCTATCAGTAAGCGTTTCTTCTCGGTATTATCGCCTCGCCGTCCATAGCCTACTTGTTCATAGTGAACGAATTTTTAAAAACTCTTTATTTCAAAGAGAACTTGAGCAAAATGTGCTATATTTTTGGAAAGGTGATTTAAAGTTATTTTAAATTATTTAAAAATATATGTATGTAAAAAATCGAAGTTTCTGTTAATTACTATTAAACTATTAATTCCAAAAAAATGTACTTGAACCATTAAATTCTACGTAAAAAGTTGCTTTAAAATGTTTTTACAGAAACTCAAATTTTCCATAGCAAAAAAGTTATACCGATTTTTTTAAAATACACATTTTTGAAAAACACCCGAACTCAGAAACGGTAACAGATATCGATGTGCGGTTTTTACCATAATGTTATTGACGAAAATTAAGCTCAGACACCAACATTAGTTTTCGTCTATCTCTTTTAATTAAAAGGGGGTTTTCCTTTAAAAGTGTCCAATTTGGCCCACCCTGTATAAGGTCTTTTCTTTAACGCCCTATTCAAGAGCACATCGCCGTGAACAAACCATTTACAAACCACTTAAAAACAGTTAAACCAAAAAACAAATGGGATATTTATTAACCAACAATATTAAATATAGCTAGCTTGCTTCAACTGAATAGTTAAAACAAGTTTTTATAATAAATAGCCAACATTGACATGTTACAGGTTCAAAGGTATTTGAGTTTTTCTTTGCATTTAAAATAATTCTTAAACTTTACCGGAAAAATACGATAGGACAAACCTTAATAATACATAGATTTTGGTTTTCCTGCTAAATTTTTATATTTTAACATCAGTTACATCATATGGTATGGGTAGTAAACATTAATAAACTGTGACACAAACTAAACTAAATAAAAAAATATTTTTTTTATTACAACGATTTTAGGCTAAACATCGTTTGCTATAATATATAAAAAATACACAAATCTCTTTTAGAACTTAAACTCCAGATTTTTTCTTTGTAGAGAAAAGCTCATATAAAATGTATCCCTGCCAAATGTCATAATAATAAACTAATAAATGAAATGAGGCGTCCTGAAAAGTTTTCTTGCTAAGACTTTGGTATAAATAAATAAAATATATATTTGGAATAAAAAATATTATTTAGGTCCAAAACTACAAACTACTTACAATATTTCTTTTATGTTTATATCCCAATCTTTTTGTCCAAGAATTTGTTAATTATTTATAAACAGTACTATTTATATTTACAAATATCTTTTGGTTAAAACCCTATTTGATATAAAATTATCCTTTCAATAAGAAAAATAATATTTTTTTTAGCTGCATAATAATTTTTTATAAAAAGCGAACAGCTAGACCAAAAATAAAACACCAAACAAAAAATAATTAATGAATGTTTTAGATGTAAAACCTTTAAGGGGAAGCATTTACGCAACTATATATCATTTAAATTTGCTGGACAAATTTAATGTAAAACTTATATTCTTGTAGACAAAAACAATGTAATCCTAAATGTTTGTAACCTATATAAAATATTAATTTTTAGTAAACCAACTAAAAATAGTGTTATCCCAATAAGTAGAACTGTTCTTACTTTGCTTGTTGTTCCCTTGCATCACAGAAAATATTGTGAGGACCAAAATTTTTGTAAAGCCCTATAAATGAGGTTAATTTATTGTATTTTATTCTATAGAAAAGATTGTTAATATAATTTAAATTTATCCCATAAATACTAGGAATAAGAACATTGACCTAAGTAGAAAAGTTAATGTTTAGATAAATATTATATTAGCTAAATGTATGATAAACGAAATAACCCAAAAAAACATCTATTTACTTACAATTAATTATAGTATCTTGCAGTTTAAAACTAACATTTACTTTAATAACTTCCATACTATTTTTAATGCATATTTTTTTTCCATTTGTGAGAGCTGCGATTTTAAAAAAGTTAGGATTACTTATATAAATTTAAAAAATGGAATCTTTCCCCCTTTCAGAAAATGTATTTTAAATTAAAAGTACACCTTTAATATTATGTAGATATAATATTAGGAATATCAGTTTTTATTATTGAATGTGTTTTTTTTTATTATCTTAAGACGAAATCCACCCAGTGTGGTACACAAGTTATTGTAGGGAATAAAAGGTATTTTTTTGGAAAATTCGACAATTAGGAATAAACTATACCTATGGACAATTAATTTTTAATTCGTTAGTATTTTAATTTTTAATGAAAATTACTGATTTTTAAATAATAATTTAATTCTTTGTATATTGGATGAATTGCATCTAATTATTCAGATTTTAATTTTAAACAACGATTTGGAAACTAGAAAAAATTGCATTGAGTCTAATATTGTCGATGCGAATATGTGCCTCTATGGCTGACAGGACTTGCCATGGGCATAACTAGAGAGATATTCCTTTATGCCTGGCCATTACATCCGTTGCAGCTGTTGCGACATTCTTTTCTTTAAGTGTCCACTACGTGGTTACGTACAGCGTAGTGTTACAAATTATACCAGATTTTGGCAATGGACATAAAGCAAGTGTAAATAGCTACGTCTAGGTGGCACTTCGACACCCAGTACTTCAAATAACATACCTGACTGGACAAAACCCATTTTAATCAATTAAATAAAAAAAATGAATTTCGTATGTTTGATACTTAGACTTTCTATAAAACACAAAAACGCATGATAGATATCATATATTTTTAGGCGCGGATCCACCCCTTAAAAAAGGTTGTGGACACAGCTACCCAAAAATTGGCCAAGTGCGAGTCGGAGTACGAACTCACTCATTAACAATCATGGACTTAGCAACGTATTGGATAATTTTTTATTTATTTATTTATTTACAAACACAACAGATTACAAAATCCAATTACAGAGTAGGAAGAGCTTAGAAGCTACACTAAAAACTAATCATTAATATATAACTGCAGTGTTAATGCATGTTTCAACTTATTCCTATTTAAATAAAAAATGTCAAAATCTTGTCTAAAATTATTAACATATCTACACATAACGTTAATGGGCGCATTCATGTGGTTATTTGTTTTGGAAATTAAATTGTTAAGTTTTGAAACTAAAGTTATGTCATCTATTTCATTATGAAGTAATTTGTGTAAAAACATTACAGAACTAAAAACCCTTCGCTTTTCCAGACTATACAATTTATATTTTTCCCTTAGTTCTATCTTAGAAATAGTAGTATCATATATTCCAGTCTCTTTAAAAAACAGATATCTTAAAAATTTATTTTGAACTTTTTCAATAGTATATTTATGATTTTCATATATAGGACTCCAAATAAGGGAAGCATATTCCAACCCACTTCTTACATATGATATATACATTTTTCTTACACAATGTATGTTTTTAAAATACTTACAATTTGTAACTATAAACCCGTACATTCTATAAGCTTTATCTGAAATATTTTGAATATGGTTTCTAAATGTTAACTGTGAATCGAACGTAACACCCAGATCCTGCATTTCATCAACACGAGCCAACACCGTGTTATCCATTTTATATTCAAAATTTACTGGAGTTTTCTTACGTGTAAAAGTAACAGTGCAACATTTGCTGATATTGAAATATAGTATATAGTTTGATATTTTTTACATCTTTAAATGATAACATTGATTACAAACTAAATTAAACCGCATTTTCCTTTAAATAACTTTATCAAAAACTAGCAACATGTCCCGGCTTCACACGAGTGGACATTTATTTTTTATAGGTTATGTTACTCACAATCAGTAAAAATGTAGTAATTTAACGGAGAAAAATATTTTGAAATCGGTTCAGTAGTTTTTGAGTATATTTCTTACAAACATTCAAAAATGCAAATCTTCTACTTTAAATTGACCGAATCCTTCATACCATGGTATGAAGTCTATGTTTTAAGTCCATGGACTTAGAGTTTAGACCATCAATCTGAGCAACTTTCCTAAAGAAACTATATACCGGAAATAATAAAAAGATTGCATCCGCAGCAGCAACTCCAAAGCGTAAGCTTGAATTTATAATTTATTTATTTTTACTGTATATAGTATAGGTAATTTTTTTTAATTACAAATTCAAGCTTGATTTAAGGCTTATCGGAGCTAGCTCTCTTAAATATACAATTTTAATTTGTAGTTTGGATTTGATAGTAGAAATATTAAGTGGGGAAAAAAGAAGAATTTTAATTCTGAATCAAAACCAAGAATACTTCAAATTTTCTTCGTTTTTAGATATTTCACTATAAAGTTTTGCTAAAGAAAAATTTAAATCATTGTGGGTGTCGCTAATCTAGGCTTTCAAATTATTACGTCATATGAAATCAAGTTTAACTTTGTCAAATTTAGACACTTGTCAATCTGTTATTGGAAAACACAAGAAATGAAGTTCACTAACGTTAACTAATAAATGTTATGTTTTGTAAACTATTGACTGACTTCTTAAACTACATAATTATTTACATGTGCACCTAGGGTCTTACTTTGACAACGGTCAAACTTGCTTTCATTGACGTAAATTTAAAACGAACTAAGATTGCGACACACTACAATGTGATTTAAATTTTTTTTTTGGAAAATTTTTATGTTTGTAAATATCTTGAAAATTAGAATTGATTAGCTATCGACTCTGGTATGACCAAATTATTTTAAGATTCTCTTTTCCATTTGGTCATCCAGAGGATAGGTATAAAAACTTTCAAATAAAAGAGGTCGAGTACTGCCGGAGATAATGTGTCTTCCAAATCATTAATAATCTAAATCTAATTAAGCACTTTTTCACCGATTTCGCCTTATAATTGGACCTGTTTGTTGCCTTGACATTCTACGTGGGGATTTTAATGTAACATCCAACTGTTTTGTTTGCTCTGTCGCCTCTGCAAATAATTGCTTAAATACGACTCAGCGTTTTGGCGTTTCAATCGTAATACTTTTATGACATCCTTTTTATCATCAGCATATCAATCTTAATAGACCGTGAAAGTGAGACTTCACCGGTTACAACTAGTGAATTAGGGTTGTGGGCATGGCCTCAGTGCCTACAACGGTGGATCCGCGCCTGTATATTTTATGATTTATTTTATTTATAGTAAGACTGTTTGACTTAAACATGTTAAGTATTACACAGGGCAAGTACTGTAAAAACTTATCATTAATTACGCTCGTCGTGAACTTTTTAAGTTCTTAAAGAAAAAGACCAATAGAACCCATACCAAAGGATTCTAAAATTATTTGATGTATTTTGTAATTGATTTTACCCCTCTTGAGGCACTTATAGAGAAGAACTAAAATTAAATCAGGAATATATAGTTTAAGTATAATGTTTTAATAAAAATGAAATAAAATTCTCCTTAAGCTTACAAAAAATTAATAAAGCAAATGAAATATTGTTAATGTATCAATACGTAAAATAAACTTTTAGCTGAAATATGAGCTGCGTTTAGATTTTTAAAGGCTTTTACTCGGATTTAAATTTTTGCAAGCTTTTTCTCGGATTTGGCTGGTTAGTGTGCTTTATTATTTTAAGAGATGAACATCCTAAATGTATTCCACCAATACACACAGTTCCATCACAAGTACGTATGTCGTTGCTAGTTACACTCACAGATCCGAACAGGCATGATTGTTTATAACACATATCGCTGTAACGGCGTAAGGGTTTTAAAAAACGTTTTTAATAACCTGATGATCTGATCAGTTGGGCTTTTATTGGTACGACATTAATTTTTCGTATGGGGAAGCAGAAGCCGGGAAATTCTCGGCCAGCGGCCATTTGAGTAGGTTAATAGCACGAGCGCATAGGCCCGATGAACCTATTAGGCGGTATATTTTCGGCCCGCGTTTAAGTGGTTTATTAAGATAGATCTTATATCGGTTATATTTTTAGGGAATTTTAATTTCTAATTTTATAAGTTTAATAAATTAATCACTTTGTGTTTATGAAATACTATAATAATTTAATTTTTAAAAATTAAAACTCTCAAATTATATCCCTATATGCTTTTTATTAAATTATTGGAAAATGTGTTGTAAATAATTAACAAATTTAAATGTTCTTTTTTCGTTTGATTATTTATTATATTTGGCTATTTTGATTTTTGCATATAAATACCTTTTCTTTGTATAAATTGGGGAATGGTTCCATTTTTTACACTTTCTGTTGTTCTTAGTATTGGGATGTAAATATTTTTTAATTCAAGTTATTTACTTAAGAAGATCTATGATGCATAAAAGAGTGTTCAAATAATTTTTATATATTTAGACGTAAAACTGTATTACATGAAAACTCCTTTATGCTACATTATTTCTTATACCCACCAAGTATTTTTTGTTTTGTATAGTTTTTACTTTAATCCCTGTTCTTTTACACATTTCGTATTAAGAGTATGTTTAAAAAAATCTTGGTAAAATAATTTGTTTTTTTCTTGACTCTTAGCTGCACTTCGTTGTCAAAAATATAAAAAGGAAAACATTAAAATACCATTATAAAATTTTGTTTTTGTGGCTTTTCAAATATTTAAAAAAAAAATGTTAAATTGCCTCCTTTTGTATTTTTCCTTTAGAATTCTCAAGAACATTTAGGAAACGATTTAAACTGGAACAAAGGACATACAATATAAAATAAATATTTTCTTAAGGAAACGCCTAATTCAATAATTAGTTTTTAAAAGCTTTTTATTTTTTTATATTTTTCGATAAAAGATATTTGGTATTAACCTTTAGTAACAACAAAATTATTTTAAGAAATATTAGAAATTTGCGATTCAAATTAAACAGTAGAAAAGGGTACCTAAAATGCCAAAACAAGAAAAGTCAATATTCTCTTTAGTCTAGTCTAGCGTATAATACTACTTTTAATACATATTGGTTAAAGCGAAATAAACCATTCAATTTATTTTATTGTAATCAAAGCTGTCGCAATTACTTTTAAAAAGTAATTTAATTACAATTACGAACTACTCTTTTAAGTAGTAGTAAATTACGATTACCAACAGAGCTGTCAAAACTTGAAGTACTTCAAGTAAAATTTTACTTGAAGTACTTTTTTGTACTTCAAGTATTTTTTTTTTACTTCAAGCACTTTTTATTAGGAGGTACTTGTACTTGTACTTGATAAGTTTTTATGAAGATACTTGGATTTTTACTTGATTTGACCAAGTAAATTACTTGAAGTATTTATTTAGTACTTGAAGTATTACGATGTACTTAAGTAAAAAAGTACTTTAAGTAAAGAAAGTACTTCAAGTAAATAAAAAGTACTTGAAGTAAAAACAATACTTTAAGTAAATAACAAGTACTTGAAGTAAAAAATCAACTAAGTACTTGAATTTACACGCCTTAGATAATCGTACAAACAAGTTAAAACAAGAAATACGCGCAACCGCTGCTGTTTTTATTGTATTGCATTACAGCACTCATTTGAATTGGATCCAACAGCAAGACAAGTGTAACAAGTGTAAAATCCTTTATTTTGATACCCAATTTGTTATATTTAATATTGATTACTAACAGCCATTTTTCATGACAATTTTATTATCGAACGCATTCAGGATACGAAACAGTTTCCAAATTACTCCCGAAAATGTCAAAAACGTGACAGATCAAGAATTTTCTATTGGTGCGATTTGACGTTTGATGAAGCGGTTCCCCAACTATTTCGTATTGTGAATGCGTTCATTATTACCTTCATTTGAACGAAATTATTTTAATAGGCAACTTAAACAAAATTTCCACTAATAAAATGGAAACGACATCAAAATTGAAGTTAGGTTGTTCTGACTTGATTTTGTGTTGATGGGAAATTAAAATATTCCCAAGAATAGGTTTTGGGTGCCAACCTGCTGTAGGCACCCATATGAAAACACTCGCTTTTGACAGATGTATCGGATGCCAACGGGTGCCAACGCCAACCCGTTGGCAACCACAGGGAAAAACCAATATTTCCTATAATAGTTTAAGGCCCAAGCGCTCACCCGAGTACGGCATTGTAGGCCTGTTGCCATAAATTTACATACGAAATTTTACATTATTTCGGACATCGGATGCATAAGATCCCGACTTAAAACGGGACACTTAGCAGCCCAACTTGTTTTCCTAACTATAGTTTTTACCGACTGGCCTACTTTCCAATGATACAGCGCTCAGTCCCTAAAGATTTTAGGAGTTGTTGGAAAACCCCGTTTTAAGGAATAAACCCTCTAACTTCCTTACAAAAAATACTACTCAAGTATAATTTGTTTTACTTGAAGTACTTTTAATTACTTTAAGTACTTTTATGTACTTCAAGTACTTTTATGTACTTCAAGTACTTTGGTTTACTTCAAGTACTTGGATTTACCTTAAGTAAAATACTTGGGTGGTACTTCAAGTACTTTTTCAATTTACTTGAAAATGCAAGTACATTTTAATGAATACTTGGTACTTGTACTTGAAGTAATTTTTAAAAAATCAAAAACTTTTACTGGCCAATACACCAGTTTGTAAGGCCATCACAAAAAAAAATCAAAAACTTGGTACTTGTACTTGAAGTACTATTTTACTTTGACAGCTCTGATTACCAATTACTAGCATATTTGTTAAATGTAATTCAATTATCAATTAAAACTAAAAGTAATTGAATATTTTAGCAATTACTTTATTTAAATTACCACATATATTAAACACGATACACTAAACAAGCAAAATATTTATACTGATATGCATCATACGCGCACGTCACACTATTTAAACTGCTTTCTCGGCAAGTTCAACATTAAATGGCTCTAAAATGAAAATTTCTTTTTATTCTACCCCAAACATTAACAGATTTTTCCACAAAATTATATATAAAAACGGTGGTGGTAAGCATCAATTAAAAATACTAAATCGGCGCGGAGGCGGCGTTTGCCGGATTCAAAGCGGCCCGCCGTGTTTTAAGATGCTCTTTCTGGCTGACCAAAATTCCGGCAGTTTTTCTATTAAGAAAGGTAATTCCATTTTTCGTAGCAATTTAAATATTTATTAGGTAATTGAATTAATTTCTAAATAATTGAATTACTTGGGATTAGTTAAAATTAATTACTAATTACGATTACATTATCCTATTAATTGATAATCCAAATACAATAACCTTTTCCGGAAAGTAATTGAATTAAAGTAATCCAATTCAAGGCCGCCGGCAGGAGGGTCAGGGGTTGTCCTTCGATCCTCCCTGGGTTTTTAAAAATTACCTAAAATAAAACAATTCCCATCTTAATCCTTAAATTTTACAATATCGTCTAGGAATTTAAATGAGTATGATTACACAGGTCCACAAAAAAGTAGTGTGTGCTGGGTGGCGGACTAAGATTTTCTGGGTATTTTTTTCCGCTGAACACGAATCTGAAGTCAAAATTGGGGGTCAAACAGCAAAAAATCGAGAAAACCCCAAATGACCGACACGGTATATTTACAGGCAGAACCTGGTACGAATATAAACTATAGGAGATACAAAAAAATTATAAACAAAAAAGAGAGCTTTTTAAATTATTCTATAAAAAAGTTTTATAAACATTTTCGATAAGATAAATAATAAAGGAGATATAAACAAAATGTAATTTTGACAATAAATTTCAGTCCCTAAAAGAAAAAATTATAATAATGTGATTTTTTATAACAAATCATTTACTTCATTTATTTGAATCGCAAATCACTTAAAATTTGCAGGAAAAAAATCCAAAAATAAAAAAAATCAATTTTCTTTCAGAGGTATACCTTGAAAAAATCCTGATAATTCGGTTTTATGATTATAAGTTAAAAAATATTGCTTTTAGACAAAAAAGGTTATATAGCTTAAATTAAAGATCTTGTAAAAATACATAGTTTATGTCATACTAGATGAAAAGCCTGTCTCCGCCAGGCGAGAGACAATATTAAGTAGCCTCTGTCTCCGTAAGACGCCTTCCGTACGGCTAACGGTAAAAAAACACTTTTTGTTCCTATTTTTGTCCCGGGGCGAAATTCAAAAAACGGGCTTTGTTAGGTTCTAGCCACTGCTAAAGACTACCACTGTGCCAAATTTCATGATTTTAGCTCAAGCCATAACTTCAGAATCACGTGGACAGACAAATAAATATATATACCTACCTACATATAAATATATCCACATTAGCAAATTATATAATATATAGATAAAGTCTTGTGTATTGTTTAGAGTTTTTAAGATATTGACGTTTTAAATTAAAAAAATCTTTAATATCCTTTTTTGATTATTTGCTGTTTGACCCCCAATGTTGACTGCAGATTCGTGTTCAGCAAAAAAATTCTAGTACGACACCCAGCACACACATTTTTTGTAGACCTGTGTTATTATTTGGAAATTAAAGTTGTAGTATATCAATTTGTGTTTTTAATTTAATTAATTCTAGACTAGTAAATTGACTTAAACTTATTGACCCCCTCTACATATTGTTCTGGCGGCGGCCCTGATCCAATTACTAAGAAGTAATTGAATACGATTTTTCAATTATTTTAATTCAATTACCGACAGCTCTGGTTGTAATAAATGATAAAACTTTTTTATCGATACGTATTGAAAAAAATTGGCCTCCTTTAAAACGAATCAATAAGTAAAGTGGCTCATTTTTTTTTGTTATGTCTTTTTGTTTTAATTTGAATCCTTATTGTAAGTATTATTTTAGACTCAATAGAAAAAAAAACTCAAAATGGCTTTTTTAGCCATTTAACACTTTGTTTTCTTGGTAGTAGTTAACTGGCTGAACAGAACGCATAGCTAAAAAATTTCGAGTCGATTTTTAAGAATAATATAAATATTAGGAAAGTTTCTGCCTTTAAATTGCACCTTAACTATAATTCTTTAACGAGTTTATTAATAAAGGTAGTTTCCTTATACACCGTGTTCAAAATTAAGTCGGCACTATTGCTTACTTTTTTATTATAAGAGATACAAGTTAGGTTAAATAAGCAAAGTTGTGTACATTTTTACGCTGATTACAATAACGATAATAAAAAAACAAATGAACATCAGATGTACGAGTTATTCACAAAAATATACTTTTTTTAAATGCAACACCCTGCCTTTGTTACGTTAATTCGAAAGAGAATGTAATTTTCTATATAATTGGTTAGGTATTTACATTTTTTTCCTAAAATGAAAAATAGCGGAGTTATTTCAAGTTAAATGTATTTTTCCATAACTGGACGCAGGCAGCCATGAAATTCTTAAAATCGCATTTTTTGTACAAATTATCGTAGTATGCTATGACAAAAATATAAAAAAAAACAAAAGATAACATGTGTATCCGCCATGATGTTTTAGTGACCTGTTGTTTAAAATGCTGTCATTTGGAGAAGTTTAATATGATAGAATGCTACATAAATTGCCAAAAAAAATGGCATCAGGCTTTAGAGTAAAACTATTTCCAGAAAGAAATATGCCAAACAGAAGATATTTTTCACTCCTTTATCGAAAGTTTCAATCAAACAAAAGTGTTTCTTAAGCGTAGAAATTAGAAAACCTTTATAATTAATCAACAAACATAAATTAATGTTTTGGCATATTTAAAAGTTTATCGTGAAAACTCCACAAGAGACTGTAGGTCAGATCTTGATCTATGCTAAGAAACCATTAATAAAATTAAAAAAAAAAAACATAATTATGTACCCCACAAATACAGACCCACACAAACTTTGTTGCCAGGTGATTACAAAAGGCGTATAAACTTTTGCCAATGGTTTGTAAATGCTGCTATAGGAAATCCAAACTTTCTACAATTAATTCTTAGAAGCAATGATGCTAACTTTAGTAATAGAGGCATGTTTAATCCGAAAAAACCAACATTATTGGAGCATTGCAATCTCCTGCGCCATCATCCTTTCAATCCACAAAGATGTTTTTGCTTAAACGTATGGTGCTGCTTTATTGGATCAAAAATTGTTGGACTTTATAAAGGATCTCTAACAGGCAAGCAATACCTGAATTTACTAAGAAATGTGTTGAAGGATTTTTTGGATGATGCCAATATAGCCATTATTAGCATAATGTATTTTATTAATGTTACTTAGTTATGCGTTATTATTAAAAAAAACTGAAACTACGATGTTTATTATTTACTCAAGTAATTAGTAGGTTTGACAAATTATATCCTTTATGTCGGACTTTATTGAAATTTGGTTTCTAACATGGCGTACTACGATATAAATGCATTTAAATTGAAATAACTCTGCTATTTATCATCTTAGAAAAAAATGTTTAATAACTAATTGTATAGAAAATTGCATTCTCTATCGAATTAACGCAACAAATACAGGTTGTTGCATTTAAAAAAAGTATATTTTTGTGAATAACTCGTAAATCTGATGTTCATTTGTTTTTCTATTATCGTCATTGTAATCAGCGTAAAAATGTACACAACTTTGCTAATTTAACCTAACTTGTATCTCGTATAATAAAAAAGTTAGCAATAGTGCCGACTTAATTTTGAACACGGTGTATGTCTGTGTTTTTAAGTTTGTTAAGATACCCATACGTTTAAAAATACTTTAAAAAATTTATAAAATCAAAAATTAAAAAGTATTCCATAAGAATCGTAAATTACACCAGTCACTGTATTCAGCAATGCCACATTTCAAACTTTAAGATTGATTCTTTAAAAGAATTTAAGGTAAGAAGTATTTACAATATTATTTTGCTAGATTTTTTTAACATAATCCGAATTGTGCTAAGTAACAAAGAACACTTTGCTGTAAGGAACAAACACCAAATTCTTAGATCTAGAAAATGTAATGATTACATATGTAATTAAACAAAAGTATGTTATATTCAACAACTTAATAGATTTTGTGGTAACCATAACCATGTATTATATTTTCGTAGCCATTTTTTAGATTTTTCTGATATACACTATACGCCAAAAAAACATGGCATACAAAAATGTTTATTATTTTTTTATTTTTACAAAATTTCATTGCAATACTATAGTACTATATGCAACAATATTGAATTGTTACATACACTATGGTAACTAGGAAAATATTAACCACAACCATTTTTCATATATTTCTTGTTCATTTTTGGGCTTATTTTTTAAATATTTGTACAGGCTGTCTCATTTTGGACACTTTTATAGAGTGTCTCCGTAATTGTTAGTGCTATCAAAAACTAATATAGGCGCATGTGCTTTTGTTGGGTCAAACTTACGACCGAGTGATGATCGCGTTGTTAAATTTAGCAATGGACTTAGCAATTGTTAAAAGTTAACAGCAGTTTAGAATATTTAACAAAATGTCATTGTCAGTGTTAAATGATTTTAGTAGGCAACCTGTCAAAATCTGACATTTTGTTAAACATTCTAAACTGCTGTTAACTTTTAACAATTGCTAAGTCCATTGCTAAATTTAACAACGCGATCATCACTCGGCCGTCTAAATGGTAAAATTAAAATGTGCAAGTTTTTGCTCGCTTACGAGAGAGAGAGAGATACGGGAAAAAATCAAAAAATTGTCAATTTCAAAATGGCCCTATATCTTCTTAGTTTAAAGATAGACAGAAGTGAAAACCTCATCAAGACGAGATTCCCTATTAACCTTTCACAATCTAACATCAGCAAATTTCAAATTCAAGACCATAAAAGAATTGATACTTAAAGAGCAAATATACTATTAGTTCAGTCATCCAAGGTTCAGAAACGGCGTTCTCGGGAAAAAATGTAGAAGTTTTTCTCATCGGTTCTTTATGTTTTTTATTCTGCTGAATCCAAATCTGACGTTCTGAAATTGCAAAAAACCTCATATTTTCGTCACTTTTTTCAGGTTTTTAACTATAACTCGAAAATAAGCGTTTTTTTATGATAACTATAATACACTAAATTAAAGGAAACAAAATTTCCGACAAAAACGTATAATAACTCTAAAGTCGGGAACAATGCATAACGTCGTTAGATTGTGTTGTAAAATGGCATTTCTTGACTATTCGCTAAAAAGGTAAAAATATTATTTAAAGTACGCGGTTTTGCCCTACTATTAATTTCATATACCTTTAAAATCAACTAGTGTATGATTACCAGGTATGTTCTGGCTACATTTAAGGGATTGGCAAATGTAAGTGAGGTCCATAGGTCAACGAGCCTTTTTTAAAGGGAATAAGGTTTTTATAAAAAAAACATATTTTAAACAAATTTTTATTTACACACAAAAAACAAAAACACCATTTTTTTAAATTTTCATATTTATTTGTGGTCCTCATCTGCAAAATTATTACCTAATACAACAAGAATGGAAACTTTAGATAACTATAATAAAAGCAATGCCGTTCATGTTCATTAAGGACAAAATTTAGTATGTTTTTCACAATAGACTTTAATATTATACAAAAAAAAGATAAAATCAAAAATAAGAAAAAAAAGAAAGAAGTAATTACCTGCATAAAGCTCAAGATTTCGTTCGCAAATGATTCATTTGGAAGAACAGGAGACATATTGATTTCTTTTTAGTCCTTTCTGGTCATTGGACTGCTCGAGCTTTTGAAGAATAGGCGCGGGTCTATCCACTGGAAAAAATATAATTATGACGTTTTGATCTGTGCAAGTATAGTTCCCAATATACAGTGTTACATACTAGATTAGAATAATAATGACTTGTTATAGTATAAATACCTTTGATCTTTGCAGGTAAAATGTCTTTATAGTAATCACTTAGCAGTATTTCTATACTGGAGCACCTTCTTTCACAATTCAGACACTGTCTGAAGCAGTATAACCCAACCCTTTTGCATCCGCAATGGCCCTTGCAACCCTTCTGGCACTTGCAGGCAATAAGTTTCAGAAGCTTCTCTGGGGTTTTGGATTCAAAGGATAGAAATCAAGATGCCTTTAATAACTTTCCATCTCCACTGCTCAGGTGGTTGAATTTTTCCCAGCCTCTGCAGTACTTGGTGAAATACCCTGTAACTGTATTGCTGGGCTGCAGCTGTAGTGAGGGGGATGGATGCTACATTTCCTGCTTACCTTGAATGCTGATGACACATACTGTTCGTACCGCAGCCTATTAATTGAAGTGGTGCGATGGTCCCCGCCATACAAGGCCACTAGGAATTTTTTCTGCACTTGCACAGATGAAAATGTCATAATTATATTTTTTCCAGTGGAGAGACCAGCGCCTATCCTTCAAGAGCTCTAGAAGTCCACTGATCAGAAAAGACTAAAAAGAAAACATTACGTCGTTGCGGATATACAGCCTGGTCTATCTAAACGAATCATCTGCGAACGCAATCCTGAGCTTTATGCTGGTAATTACTTTTTCTTATTCTTCTCCTGTTTTCGGTTTTACCTTTTTTTTAAATAATATTAAGGTCTATTGTGCAAAGACATAATAAATTTTGTCCCTAATGAACATTATAACTTGTTTTTTTAGAGTTACAAAAAATAGGTTATTATTGCCTTCGGCTTAGCTGTTCACCGTGTAGAGCAGAATGCCATGGGTAAGAATTTGCGCCACGGTGTTTCTTCTATATATAGTTACATAATTGTTTTAAAGTGGTTTGAAACCCCGAAAGTAACCAATTTCTAATAATTAGTATGATGTTTATGAAATCTCGACAAGACTGAGATAAAAGTGATTTAATATAAATATATCAAAAAGGGGGATTAAATTCACAAACAGTCAGTTTAAAAACAAACAATAATATATTGTATATTTACATATTATTTACAATATCCCATACCATTTAAATAAGTGTAATCCAAAACATTTTCTAAAAAAAATGAATTACTTGAACCTTTCTGATTTTTTTAAACTCAACGCAATTGTGTAAAAAAGGTACGCCTATTACTACCTACTTGTACAAGCAGAAGAATATACAGAGCTATTAAACCCAAAAAAAATATATATAATTAATTAACTTTAAACTAGAAATGGTCCCTAACAATTTCTATAAAAAGTAATAATAATAAACTAAATTTTTACATAGATTATAAAAAAGGTAAATACGTCGTCGCAGTCCGATAGAAAATTCATATTAAAAAAAGGAAAAATACAACCTGTTTTTTCCCTATTGTCTGTTTAACTGCAGGTTAGCTGCCTGAAATGTCCTGCTAAGCATCTAGTTGGTCACTGTGACGGCATGTCACGTGGTCACGGTTCAATGAATACCATAAAAGATGGAAAAGAAAGGCCTGGGAGATAAATTAGACTAGCGAATACTCTCCATTAGGTGAAACCATTTCTAAAAACCCTGTTTAAAAAACTGTATTAGAACCTTCTAAGGTCAAAAGAAATAAAACCTTTTATAATAATATTAAAACAGGTATTATTTGGGTATTTATGGGTATTCACGTGGCCTAAGCCAAAAAACAATAGAGAAAAAACAAAATTGAACTTACCATAAATGCGGGTTTAAGAGACTGACTTTTTAAAAGCAGGAATAGTGCATCGGCTAGCGTTGACAAAATCAAAGGCACACTATAAAGAAACCCAAAATTACTAGGATGTCTTGGATGAAATAAGATTAAAAAGTGAAACAAAATGGAATCCAATACGAGAACAGAAATCAAACATACCTGATTGAATTCTCACTTCAACCATTGTCTGTCAAGCGGACATTACCGCCAAGGCAACTTAGCGAGGAGTTCGTTGTGTCCCCGGTACCGTGCCGGCTGAAAGGAAACGAACCACCTCCATATCGAAACACTCGCGCAAGCATAGCAATAATCGATAAAGCCACTGAGACGGTATTGATTAAGAGAGTGTTGTCACACTTTATAAAATAACTTTAGAAAAATCGACGCTAAATTTTGTAAATTATTAATAAGTGAAGAAAACTAATATGAAAAATAAACTTGTAGCTTTACACGCTATAACATGACCGACATTGCTTCTATTATAGTTATCTAAAGTCTCTATTCTCGTTTTTTTAGGTAATAATTCGGACGACGAATATGAAAATTTAAAAAAATGGTGTTTTTGTTTTTTTCTTTGTGTAAATAAAAATTTGTTTCAAATATGTTTAATTGTATCAAAACCTTATTCCCCTTAAATTGAAAGTAGTATTATTTTGTTTGAGCTAGAAGGCTAGTTGACCTATGGACCTAACTTACGTTTGCCAATTCCTTATATGTAACCAGGACATACCTGGTAATCATAAAATCATTGATTTTGGAGATGTATGAAGTTGATAGTAGGACACTAGCGCGCACTTTAAATAATGTTTTTACCTTTTTAGCGAAAAGTTAACAAATGCCATTTTTTTAGCAAGATCTAACGGCGTTATGGATGGTTTCAGACTTTAGAGTTATTATGTATTTGTAGAAAATTTGTCTTTTTTAATTTAGTGTATGATAGTTATCATTAAAAAACCTCTTATTTTTGAGTTATGATTAAAAAACTGAAATAAGTGTCGAAATATGAGGTTTTTTGCAATTTCGTTGTTAAGCTCATGCCTGGCGAGGTGGCAAACCTCAGATTCGGATTCAGCAGCCCAAAAGACATGGAACCGGTGAAAAAAAAACTTCTACATTTTTTTCTTGCAAAAAACCTTTGCTTACTGGACTTTATGCATTTGGTCATATCATAGTATCTGGCTTTTTTCCCGACTGCATCATGAGCGTTGCATAGTGAAGTCTGACGGTTCAGACCATTTAATACTCACAAAAAGTGCTAAACGCATCTAAAAGAGTTTTCACTTCAATAAAAGTTGAGCTTCTACTATTTGAAGCTATCACAGGATATATCATTCCTACACAACATTATGGGCCTCGACAAATTCTAAGATGCTTATTTCTTTATTTTCCTTGTTTTCTTTATTATAAGTTTTTGATCTAGTCTTAAAAAGAGCACGTGACGCCTATATTACTTTTTTATAGCCCTAAAATTACCTTATAAAAGTATCAAAAAAGTGGGACACCCTGTACATACTTTAAATTTCATCTTGGACTAAATGCCATTAACATTACTTTATTTATAGTAGTATAAAGTGTTAACGTGAACAAAATTTTTAAGGCCATTACTAGTAAAAAATGTTTCATTTATGTTGAGTAAATTTTGGCAAGAAATGTATATCTTTATCAATCTTACAAATGCTATCTATCTGTAACCCTTATTTTAATTTAGTAAATGTATAGAATTGGGCAATAAAAAATTAAATTATATTTTATAAAAGTTACCAACATTAAAAAAATGTATTTGCACCATTCTTTTCCAATTTAAATTTTTAAAGATTCTTTTTTTTTGTAACCTTTGTATGGTGATGAAAATGAAGTACCTTTTATCATTTAAGCTCACATACTAAATGCCCAAATTTAATATAATACCACCATTTTTTTTTTGTTATGAGAAACCCTAAACCATGCTTTAAATTAAAACATGGATCACAAAATTTGAGCACATTTTTATACATTTACTAAAATAAAATTTAAATATTTAGACTGTAGCCTAAATAGATACAAACCATATTGTTGGTACCCAAAATAGGTACTTACGATTATGTGGCTCAAACCTTTAGGAGCTCAAACTACAGAAAGAATATTTATAAAAATCCCATCTTTCAAATATTTGTAACTTTAGTGTAAAAATAAATTATACCCATTTTTTTCTATAGGTAAAGTTAAAATTTTAAATTTTATAACGGCTAAAGGTCTTACCTACGTTTCTTGTGTAATAAATCGGCTAATTACTTGTGCACATTACTTGGGAACTGTGTGCCACCCAAGCTTTAAGAAAATCGGGTCCTAAGTACATAACTTTAATATATTTTTTTAATATTAAAAAAAACATAGGTATAAAATTAAGTTTTAAAAATAATTGCTTTCTAGAAAAAAATCGGTAAAATTGACATAGTCTACAAGTCTCATAAAATTTGAAGGTAATGAAAGCAAAAACAACCAAACGTATTACATTGGGCCAAAAGTCAAAGGATGATTTTGTCGATTTTGACACTCTTCCATGTAATACATAAGGTTCTGACCTCCTCTTCTTACGTAAGGTTCAATCTCGTTTTCCTGAATAATAAAACGAAAGGAAAGAAAAGGAACAACTTCACTAACTTACATTTTGACTTAAATCAAAGATTTTTATTCTTTATCAGATAATTTTGGATATACTTTTTCATTGATATCAGATGTAGTTTTTTTGAACATGAGAACTACGCAGGATTTTTAATGTTATAAAATAATAATTATTATTAATGAATATTTAAAAAAAATCTAATCATTCAACGCTATTGTTGCTTGAAATGAATGAATCAAATAAAATTAATACGTGGGAGAATGTACTCTAATTAGTTCAGTAAATAAAGGCCGGAAAAAAACGAAACCTAAAGATCAGGTTGGGCCGTCACAATTTCTTTTTAATTTGCAGGTATCAATGTGTACATTGACCCTTGAAAATATCATAGATAGAAAAATGTCCGAAAGGGCCTGAAAATCCGTTTTTGGTCAATATCTACCGAAATATGACACTGAATGATTTGGGGTTTGGACAGAAATGAAGAGCAGTTCAGTACCTACAAAAATGTTTCCTATGATTTGTTTGCTACCCTAATACTTCTTGCAAAAAAGGAGTTGCGAAAATCATTAGTGTTTGGAATCTAAAAATATCGCACTTTCTTATCAAATTCTGGGAAAAGGAGTCTGAAGATACACTGATCTACATGTTTTAAACTGCAAAGACCAACTGTAGAAGGCGCCCATCACTTTTCTTCCTATTCAGGAAACTATTACGGCGATGAAAGTACCTCTAAGAATGATCTATTTCTCAACACCTTTTGTGTTGGAAACGTTATTATTTTTCTCGGTATAAGCCTTTGAGCTTCCCTTAACGAAAACGGGGCTAAACATCTACCACTTAATCACCATTCCATCACGTTTGTCTCGGATGCATATTCCTGGTTGGCATCATCAATCTCCCTCTGGCCTATTCTATCCACCCTTTTTTCCTCTTGGTCTATTTCTTTTTCCGTTTCTTCCTTTTGCCCTTTTATCTCTGGCTCTACTCCTGCCTCTCTATCTTTACCTGCATCCATTTCTTCTCCTTCCTCT
>JAHBCN010004839.1:0-60098 GCA_019359885.1 Listronotus oregonensis | reverse complement strand
TTAACATACTAAACGTGAACCAAATGTATGTTTAGTTCAGTCACCGTTAATTTTTTTTTATTTAAAAGAATAATCTTAAAGAGACGTTGAATGGAAAGCATTTGCTTTAAAATCTTGTCTATTTAGAATCTATTTAGTTAGCCTTATCATTTTTTTTTTTGGTAAATAAACAAGAGTAATGTGAATAATGTGCTCCAAAATGGGCAAATTAAAGTCAAGTAAAGTCAATTAAAATGTAATTTTTATTATTCTAGATCAATACACCGATATCCAATACAGTAGCAATATAGTAGATTAATACTCCCTTAAAGTTCAACATAGTAGAATTTTCATTATGAGCCCCAAATAGGTCGGTCGTAGTTTAACCGTGATCTTAAGATATTTAATGAAATGGATTGTGGGAATTGCAATAGGAAACATCTCTTAACTATTTTCAAGGAAGGTATTTTTTATTTCTATTTATTTATTTCCAAGTAGGGGTACAAACAGATTTAAATCCACTAAAGTACCCTTGTTTTAGTAAAGTCTTTTAGTGGACACAGGTTTGATAACTACATATAATTCAAAAACCAAAACTAGCGATGAAAAGTAATAGATCATTTCTAAATATTTGTTCCCGATATTTTATGGTTTGGAAGCCACCCTATAGAGAAGTTAAAATCTCCTACTATAAATGCACAATTCTTTCCAAATACGTTTTCGTTTTGTTGAAGTTTACCTAGAAAAGAACAACAGGCTGTTAGATTATTGGCAAACAGATACAACAAATAGAGTTGTTTCTCCATTTCAACCCTCAATAGATATTCAAAGGTTCTTTGAGTCTAACTAAAGGTCCTGATGATGGCGCGTTTTGAAATTCGTCTGCACACATTAGACCCCCGCCATCGCACTTGGTTGAAATAAAGAAATCCCTATCACGCCGAACCACGAAAAATTCGTCTTTAAATAACTCCACAGAATTAACACCGTCATTCAGCCACGTCTCCGTAAAGCAAAGAATGTTATAGTTACATCATACAACATTATGGTAAAGAGTTTTTGTGCGTAGTCCTCTACAGTTCTGAAGATAAACTTATGTCTAAACCTATTAAAAACATCTACAATTTTCGAAGCATTTCCGAATTTTTGATGTTAAGAATGGAAGAGGTGTCATTCCTCCGTACGAAAATATTTCCAGTTTTCACCCACACCAACTTATATCCTTGCGACGTCCCACGTTTTTTTATGAATAATTTTATTAATTAGTGTGAGATGTTCGTTAATAAATTTTCTTTCGGAGACTACATTCACTGAAACGCCTGCCTGAGCATTAGATAGAGATAATGTTTTCGCGAACCATGCAGTTAGTACAACCGACAATAATGTTTTTGCTTTTATCCTTTGGAATACTTCGGATTACTGAGAATGCGATGAACAAATTTAATATCATGCTTTCTCATTTTTACACCTAAGTCAGACATAATTTTATGCATTATTTCAAATAAGTTTTCATCGGTCTTCTCCGGTACTCTCTGTATTTCAAGATTCTTGAGACAATCATTCGGATCTAGGTCGTTGATTCTTGAATTCAGAGTTTTAAAATCGGGCTTTACATGCGCTTGCTCAACAGCCACTCTACCAACCTTCTTGAATCAATCATTAATTTTGTTGAATTTGGCTTTAAATTAGGTAATCTTATTACTTAAGAAACAAAATCCTTCAAAGCTTTCAACTTAGCTTATGAACACAGCTTCCTATCCTCATACAACGCTTTTAAAATAACCAGCATATCGCTGGCTGGCGTAGTTAATACACCAGTCGGTTGCACAGAACCAGCAACTGGCATGCTGTTCCCTCAAAAAATTGAAGGTCGGCAACGACTGTCGAGACGCTTTCTCCGGGAGTGGACATGGCAGGCATCTCCACGAAGCTCAATCGGATCTTAATGCATCAACATGGATAATGGATAATGGAAAAACATAAGATCTTACATGATAGACAATATGAATTCCGTCACAGTAGATCCACAGCTGATCTTCTTTCCTTTGTCTCACATAACTGGAACAATTCCCTTGAGTTTCTTGGTGAATCCCAGGTCGTTGCTCTTGACACATCCAAAGCTTTCGATCAGGTCTGGCATGATGGGCTTCTTAACAAACTTCCTTCTTACGGTCTTCCACCTAAGCTTTGCTCTTGGCTTTCCAGTTTCCTTTCTAATCGACGTATATCAGTTAGTGTAGATGGTCATTCCTCCAGCTTCTACCAAATAAATGCTGGGGTGCCCCAGGGGTCAGTGCTGGCACCCACGCTGTTTCTTCTACACATTAACGATCTTCTCTCTTCCACAATCAATCCCATTCATAGTTTTGCTGACGATAGTACCCTCCACTCTAGTATTCAATTTCTTAAGCCACCGTGTAATTCTGATTTTGAAAAAAAAGCGCAGGTCAATGCAGATATCTCTTTTACAAGACCCCAAACTTATCTTGGATTGGGGTGCCAAAAATCGTGTTCAGTTTAATGCCTCAAAAACACAGTCATGTTCGCTGTCGCGAAAAAAGTCTGCGAATGCTCATCCCTTACATATGAGCGGCCAAGTTCTGCAGAACAAAGAGTCGTTTAATCTAGTCGGCGTTACTTTTGAGAATAACCTCAACTGGCACAAACACATTTCATCCATTGCTTCGGCAGCTTCAAAAAAGATTGGGTTCCTCTTTTGAGCCAGAAAATATTTCTCTTCTTCCAATCTGTACACTCTGTATGTATCCCAAATCAGACCCTCTTTGGAATATTGTTCTCATGTCTGGGGAATGGCGTCCCCTACAACACTTAGCCTTCTGGACTCCATTCAAAAAAGAGCTGTTCGTCTTATTAATGATCCAACGCTCACAGAAAGGCTTCCTCTTCTTGCCCATCGTCGAGCTGTAGGAGATCTGTCGCTCTTCTATAGGTATTTTCACGGCTTCTGCTCAGAGGAATTGGCCAGTATTATTCCTTCTCTGGCAGCTCCCAACAGAGCAACACGTAGTGCAACTTTTATGCATTCTTTTACAGTTCAGTTAGAGAGGCCCCGAACTTCCCGCTTTCTTCGTTCCTTTATTCCTAGAGTGTCAAGACTATGGAACCTGCTGCCCGCAGAAGTTTTTCCTTCTCCTCCCAATCTCCAAAAATTTAAGTCCCGTGTGAACAAACTTCCTCTCACCACACTGAAGAAACCCACGGTACGTTAGTACTTAGGCATCAGCTTTCGTGGACTCTCCCAAGACAATAAAAAAAAAAATCAAACTGGGAGTTCAAATGATTTAAATATTGGCCATGATAACTCTTTTCGCAAAAGTCACTACACTGAATACCGAGTATTTTCTGTTTACTCGGTAATTGCACATACCACAAATGTTGTTTTTCATTGTTTTCGATTTTAATATTATTTAAGTGTGAATATAATAACAACAAAAAACATACTATTATAAGAGATCACTTTCACTACCGTACTTCGTATAAATTTATTTAAAATATCAACTCTAGCCCACTGAAAACAGGATTTTATTAAGACCGGCCATCTAATATTTGTAATATAGGTATTTTTTGTAGAAAATGTAGGCCTATTACGGTTTTATTTTTTAGAACTGCATTAAATCCTATTTTGCTTTGTATGTTTTTGGACATTCAGTTTTATTTGATAACAAACGCATGGCAATTACTATTTACTCCTGTCTCATAAAAAAGATAAAAATCTATTTAAAATAATAATATATTTTTTCCACCGTTAATTCATTTTATTCATAAAACCCTCATATCAAATATTAGCGGAAACGACTCGACTACGCTCAAGGCAAAAATACTTTCAGTTTCGCCTGCTCTTCTTTTATTCAAGTGAAAAATTGTGGACATTTCAACGAGCGGAAACCGCATCCACTGTATTTCCGGAACTGAGGAAATGCCATCGACTTGTTGCTACTTTTCTAGTTATTCGCTTTTTGTTTACTATTTTGAAACATTTATTACTTAGAGAAAATATTTTTAAGAAACGTATTGACGAAGCTTTTTCTTTTACTAAACGAAACTACTATTAGAGCCAGTTTCCCTTCAAAACAAAATTTAACGTACAGATTTGTGGATTAACCCCCAACTATAAAAACTACACTTTGAGGTTTAAACCCACTGAGGTTTTAAAAAATCAATGTTTATTGTCACTAAATGTCATCGGGTAAATTCTGACCATCCCCGTCTTAATTCTAGAATAAGTCCGGACGCTGAATAGGTAATTTGTATGGGACGTACACAAAATTTTATGGTGTAACTTTATGTCTTTTGATGTGTCGAATCGAATTTTGCAAAAGTGTTAAACGATGACAAAATGACGCAAAAAAAATCGTTTGGGATCTGTTATGGATTTATAAGCAAAATTTAATACCGGATAAAAATCGTTGCAAAAAGGAAACATCATTTTACTATTATTAAATTTAAAGTAAAATATATAGTAAATGGATATTAATTTGTGTTACGAATATTTTCGGGGGTAATACCACGAGTGCTTAAAAATTACCGATAATTTTCACTTATAATACCACAAGTGTCTAAATTATTTCCGGAAATTTTTTCGAAGTTACGAATATTTTAAAAATTTTCTTAAAATATTCGTGAGTGAGAAAAAATTTCCGGATAATAATTTAGACACGAATGGTATTCGGTAAGAAAATTTCACACCAAAGTGTTAAAAAAATAAGGATATTTTGTGACAGTTTTAAAATGTAAAAAGTAGGTACCTAAACTCTAGTAGCAATGAAATTTACATTCATAATATTATGTTATATAAAAATACAATTATCTCACCTTAGTTACACGAAATAATAAAACATAAGTCGATAGTAACTCAGTCATTCTGTTTTCTACAAATTCGTTTTACTAAAGTTGGTAGAAATACATTTTGTTACAAAAAAGTTGAAACAGTAGGTATGTAGTATCAACGAAATTCACATACATGCATTAGGTTAAATAAAATATAAGTAACAAAGTTTAGTTACACAAAATAATAAAAGATAAGTCGATGGTAGTTCACTCTTTCAATTTTCTATAAATTCATTTTACTAAAGTTGGTAGAAATATATTTTCTTACAAGTTATTCGACGCAGTATCTAGTATCATTGAAATTTACTTGCATATTATTATGTTAAATAAAAATATAATTATCTCACTTTAGTTAAACGTAATAATAAAAAATAAGTCGATAGTAATTCAGTCTTTCAGTTTTGTACAAATTCATTTTACTAAAGTTGAAAGAAATACATTCTGTTACAAAAAAGTTAAAGCAGTATCGAGAGCAGTATGTAGTATCAACGAAATTCACATGCATGTATTAGGTTAAATAAAATATAAACAACGGACTTTAGTTACACAAAATAATAAAAGATAAGTCGATGGTAGTTCACTCTTTCAAATTTCCATAAATTTATTTTACTAAAGTTGGTAGAAATATATTTTCTTACAAAAAAAATATAGTTTTTATACGACTGTTTTTGAAAAGGGGGGTTTTTCACACGCTAAACAAGTTTTTTAAAATTGTATTTTGCGCACAATGTGTGAAGGGGAAAAAATTTTTTTTTTCACACGGTTCTGTTTTTTCAATATGATTTATTAGGTTTTTTTTTTGTTATGTCAAAAATATAGAAAACTAAAGTAGGCTTTATTCCATAGCAACCGTCATAGTTTTTTTTTTTTTGTTGATTAGATACCAATTTAGAAAAAAAAAAATTTTGATTTCGCGAAAAAATGTCCGATTCTAAAAAAATTTAAAAAAGGGTTTTTTAATCTCGTCAAACCTATTCCCCAAAAAGTCAAGAGATCGATATGAAGCCGAGTTACTTTCGATTTATGAAGTGGAGACAAGCAAATAACGTACAAACTTTTCCCGGGGAAAATTTTGTTATGTTGGTGTACTTTGAAGAGCTGTCGAACAAATACAAGTCTTCAACATTATGGAGCACCTTTTCCATGCTAAAATCAACCCTGGGGGAAAAACCAAAAAAATACGGATATTGGGAAATACCAGAAGTTGCAGGCCCAAAAAAAAAGAAAATCAGAAAACTATGTGCCAAAGAAGCCAAAAAATTTTAGCGAGAATGATTTTTGCCGCTTCCTAAAGAACGCTTCAGACGAAAATATTTCAATCAAGGAAGGCTCCTTTTTTTTATTTATTTTATGGTAATTTTTTATAGTGAAAGGTTTAGTAGGGGGGGGTTACCCAATTCTGTTTTTAAAAAAATTGCTAGTTTCATAAAGTACTTATTAAAAAATGAATAAAAAAAGACTTATCGGTATTTTTTTGCGGCAGTGGTGGGTCGGACTTTGGGGGCGCCGAAGAGAAGAATTGTGCTTCCTTAAAAAGAAAATATGACGGATTTTGGCAGCGCAATGTTAATTAAACTAGAGAATCCAAAACGAAGATGCCGAGATCATTTACAGTGTCAGGAAGTTTTTTACACCATCTTAAAAAAGTATTCTGCCCTTCGACCTCCACTCCTGCAAACAGATTTTTTTTTTCTTAATTATCAAAATGGAAAATGCACTGCCAAAACATTGGAATTAACAAAATTGGCGGTATGGCAAAAGACATAGCCAAATTTTTGATTTTGGGAAAACCCCCAGAAGCCTATACCGGGCATTGCTTTAGGGGTTTTCGTCAGCCACAATATTGGTGAATTCTGGATCAGATTTGTTGGCTCTGAAGCGCCATGGTGGATGGAAATCCAGCTCAGCCCGCCGAAAGTTATATAGATGACTCGCTTAGTAAAAAATGGATGTTTCAGAGAGGATCTCTTCCTTTGGCCCCCCTGTTGCGCACAGCCAAACAGCAATTGAGTAATGAAGTGCCGCAAGAAAACTGCAATATGCCGACGACAGAGAACTGTATAAGCAAGGTGCCAGAAAATGTTGTCTCCATCGTTAAAAAGTCGATCAACAATGCAGATTCCTGCAAGAAGAAACATTAAAATTAATATTTTAAAATAGTTAGAAGTTTCCTGTTTGCTAAATTATAGTCTGTAGTTTCTTGTTTTCATTATTTTTGTTTTGCGTTTGTTTTTAAAATAAAAATTTACACAAAAAATGTTTTTTTTTATTTGCAGTCGTATAAAAAGTATCGTAAAAAACTTTAGAAAATTTCTTTGCCACTCGCGGATTTTGGACCTCGACTTGTCTCGGTCCATCAATTTGTCTCGCCCGTGTGCAAAGAGTCGTTTTCAAACCTTGTTGTTTAATATACTATTAACGAGCGACAACACGACGCGCGTTAAACGGCTTTGTGTTCCGGTACTTATCTGTCAGTTTGTTGTAGTCAAAAATGTCATCGAATTCATGTCAAGTACACTAACGTTATTTAACCATAAATTAATTATCTAAAATCGTTGTATTTTACAATAATTTTAGATTGAATCGGTTTGAGAAATACGTTTTATGTAAGTTTTGTAAGGAGGTCAGTGAAATTAAAATGTATCATCGGAACTTAAAATTTTTAATGTATTTATTACAAGAATGCGGGCCAGACATTTATTCACCAAATTTGTTCGGGATTATTAAACATCATTTACTTCTAATGTCTAAGAAATATGGATGCCTTCGTGGATCACAACAGAATAAGATTGTTTCAAAGTACTATATATATTTTTGAAACATAGACAATTTATAAAGTTTAGTGAATGTGTCCTTATTTATTCCCCATTAAAGAAAGAAGAAATAGCTAAGGAATTCCAGGAACATTTAGACGCTTTGCTTAAAAATGATTGTTAATTATATATAACAAGTAAAGTATAATAATCAACTACATAATAAAAAATATTTGGTAAATTGTTAAAGGATTTTCACTTATTAACTTGAGATATCATTATTGAATAAATTCGATATAACCTGAAAAATGTAATTTTAAGTATAAACGTCAAAAAATTTCCAGTGTAATTTCATGCTCCTTACCCCAAGGAGGATGAAAATTTCCGGAAATTTTTTTAGTTGCTATGGTAACGAAACAAAATGCAAACTTTTAATTGGTCGAAAGTACTGGTTGTGAAATTTTCATTATAATTCCACGAATTCGAAGAACGAGTGAAATTTGTATAACAAGCTTGAATGAAAATTATCTGGTTAATTTTTATGCACGAGCGGTATTTAGATAGAATATTTCTAGAATGGAGAAATATGGGAGTATTATACTATTAACATGGTTTTTTGTCATACAATTTTCAATTTCATGCAACATAAATAAAACTATAACTGAAATCGTTTTAGTAATTACTTTATCTATTTCTTCATCGTGTACATGACCAAATTGACTCATTTTGACTGATTTTGACGTTTCTAATTAACAATACAAACAAACAGGTTCGATTGTCTAGACAACGTGAAATTTCTGCTGAAATTTTTTGATTTTTAACGTGTCTTATGGGAAAATTTAAACATGAGTGAAATATTCATTTAAATATTTAGGAATATTTTAAAATACTTGCCTACAAACGAGGCTAATATTTCCTGGCAAGAAAGTAGGAGCAACTTTACAACAAAAGTACGCCATTTTACATCAAATATTGGTAGGCAAAATGACATTTCTCTTAGCAATTGGTGAGTTTAAATTGAGTGCATACTGCATTTAAAGCCTTTCATTATCTGTCGCTGCTATATAAACATTAACATCGTGATTTTGACTTAGGTTTCAATTTGAATTTATGTTTGAATGGAAAACGAAGTATACAATGGTAACAATTTTTTTAAGCTGTAGCTATATTACCTTTATTTGCAATAACTGAGTTTTATTCTTTTATACAATCCAATATGCTATCGAAGGAATAGCTGGACGCGTTAATGTATATGGTATAAAGCTTTGGTCAAAGACTTTATAATTAAAAAAAAATTGTAAAGTACCCTGTAACATCAAGAAATGAAAGGTGCTTCAGAATTTAACCTTAATAATATAAAGATACATTAGTCTAATTAACGATTCTAAGTTTTAAAGTATTCTTTAAAACAGTATAATTAAAAAATTTACCTTTTTTAAAAATAATACTTGACTTAGTTGGGAAACTGTAACAGATGATACACAATTTCACATGAACGCACGCATTGTATAGGCTGTCAAGTTCTCGATGGGATCTAGTAATTAAATGACATTTAAGCAGCAAATGTGAGGTCTACTACCTCTGAACTAACCCGCCATTAACGTCTGGAAAATGTTATTCAGACGGGACCTACAGTTTAAAGTGGTTTTCGGTCCACACCTAACAGCAGACTGTGTTTACTGGTGGTCACCCATCCAGTTACCGACAGGTAGGGTTGCCATCTCTAAAATTTGGCAACCAGGACAAGACACGTGAAAACCCCAGATTTTAGAGCCCAGAACCCGGACATGTTAACAGATTTTTTTAAACATAGTCAGTGTAATAAAAAATAGTTGAAAATATTAAAAATTACCTTTTTATTTATTTTTAGACCTTAAAATTAAATTAAGTCATCTTTTATTATCATTTCAAATGCACCTAACAAACCAGAATCGTATTACAGTTTGTTACAAATTGTTCTAATAATCAGTTACAATTTTTTTATTCTTAAAATGAAACACAAATTATTGATATACTCGGTTATGAAAACAAAACCTTATTTAAATATTAAACCTAACAAAATTCAATTAAATTTTTAAACAAAAAATCTTTAAAGTACTGAGACCATTTTAGTATTTAATTTTTGGGGTAACTCTTTTAACTCAATAATAATTATTTTCTTTAAATTTTTAAACCCGGAAGCCCTGCCCGGGTGCTCCTCGGATGCCTTCTAAACTAGGAAAAATTCGGGGAAACCCGGACGGATGGCAACCCTACAGACAGGACATGTTGTTGTTTAACTTTGCTGACTATACCAACTCGAAATAAATAAATATAGTATGACTTTACATTAAGGGTTTTATGGAAAATTGGGTATTACCGCCCTGAAGTATACACAGGGCGATTCATGAGGAAATGTCAATACTTCAGGTACGTAGTTGGAGTACAAAAATAAACATAAAAGTCTATAAAAATATGGGTCCACAAGGCCTTCGTTTTCATGATACAGGGTGTTTACCAGAGAGCTGACATGTGCTTAGAAGTAAATGGTGAAATTTTTAAAAATTATAAAACCTAGCTTATGTTTTGCCGAACATAATTTAAAAACAATAATTTTATTGAAAATTAAAATACATATTGTTTAATTATACATTCTGTTTTATGATATATTTTTTTAATTTTCTATAATAAAATCATATGCGTGGTAATTTTTTAAATCCAAATATCTCGAAAACGGTTGCTCATATCAACTTATAACAAGTATACCTTTTTGACGTAAAAACGACAAAAAAATTATTGAATTTACTTAAAAATGTAATACAGGGCCGTACCAAAAAGTTGTGATTGTTCAAAATAGTAAAAAGACGTGTAGGTGGCTCCCCCTACAAGTAAGAGCCGATATATGATATATTTTTTTAATTTTCTATAATAAAATCATATGCGTGGTAATTTTTTAAATCCAAATATCTCGAAAACGGTTGCTCATATCAACTTATAACAAGTATACCTTTTTGACGTAAAAACGACAAAAAAATTATTGAATTTACTTAAAAATGTAATACAGGGCCGTACCAAAAAGTTGTGATTGTTCAAAATAGTAAAAAGACGTGTAGGTGGCTCCCCCTACAAGTAAGAGCCGTAATAAGATTAGATTCGAATCTGTCATACCAAAAAAACCCCGGATACCAATTTTTACTCAAATATTTACATTATCATAGATTTTATTTAAAAAATAGAAAAATTAAATAAAAATTTTAACACCCTGAGTTCTTTGCAAACTTGTCTAAACATTATTGCTACCAATTTGGGACAAGAAACGAGAGTTTAACTGATCAAAAATCGCATAGGTTAAAGATAAATACTCATTTATGAAACCAACATTTCAAGCATTTGATTAAATTTTAAAAAACTTTTACCTGCCTTGCTATTTGTCAAATTACAGTGGCCCAGCTTTCAGACGACCGCAAAAAGTATTTTTGAATGAATTTGACAACTTTTTTTGCTTTATCGTGCTTCTAGTAGCACAGTAAGCTCGACAGTAAGTATTCTTTTTAATTTTTAGTAATAAGTTCTGAAAATTTTTTAAAACTGCTTATTTTTACTCGGAAAGCCCTGAAAAAGGGCCCCTTATATTGTATTTTGGGGGATATTTTCGAATTTTGCAAAAACCCGAAATTTGGTATGTTAGTAGGTTTTAGGACACAGGTAAAAAAATTCTAAAACCAGCACATTTTTTTACTCGAAAAGCCCTAAAACAGGGCCGTAATGTCGTATTTTTAGGGGGTATTTTAGAATTTTGCAATCTGATTGAACTTGACTTTCTAAAGTCATATTTGTCTTTGAATTTAAAATGCGGGCAGGATCTTATTCACTAAGCAAAGAAAATTGCCGCATATACCTATTAGACTCCAAACCAGGCGCGATTAAAGAAGCATGCAAAGGAGCAATTTTCGTACTTTCCATTCAGTCTAATGGCACAGATTTAACTAAAACCAGATGTGAAAGCCGGGTCGGCTCGATTGAAGTTCTTGACTCGAGCAACACACAAAGGCTTCGCTATAGCCAGAGGCATTCATTTAACGGGCAGCGGCTACCTGCACTACTGAAAATCAGACTTTTTATTTTTAAGGACAGGAACGTATTGCACGAATCTGTCAAAATTAAAAGGTATGCAAATTAATAATGACTATTTTTAAGCTTCAGTACTGGAATATGTACTTGGGTTTAATATTAAAATACAGGGTGTCCGAAAAGTCTGGACTGGGTCAAATATCTCGGGAACGAAAGGTTGGATTTCCAAGATTGCAACTGAACTTTGTTTTTGACACAATCGTCTATCTAATTCTGGTGTCAAAAACCACCCCACTCCTCTTAAGGGGGTGAACGTAAGGGTGGTTTTTTATAATTTTAAATAGAAACCCTATTTTTTTGCATTTTCGGATTTCTCAAAAAAATTCTGTGTTTGGCCCCCAATTTTCACCCCCAACCCACGCCACCCCTTCACAGGGGATGAAAAAAACGAAAAAAAGTTAAAAAATAAAACTAAAACTGAACAGTTTAAATATTTAATTAAATCCGCAATAAAAATAAACATGTACAAAAACATGTTACCCAATCTCAAATTTCACCCAACCCTCGCCACCCCTCCACAAGGGATAACAAAAAATTATTTAAACAAAAATGAAACTGAACATTCTAAATTCTTAATTAAATCCATAATTAAAATAAACATGTCAGAAAAATATGTGACCCAAACTAAAATTTTACCCTTCAAACCTTTACTTTTCATGGGGGATGACAAAAATTAAGAAAATAATATTGCAATAAAAAAATGTTTATTTTTATTACGGATTTAATTAAGAATTTAGAAGGTTCAGTTTCAATTTTGTTTTATTAATTTGTTTCATCCCCTGAGGGGGAGTGGCGAGGGTTGGGGTTGAAATTTGAGGTGGGGTTACATGTCTATTTTCGTTGCGGATTTAATTAAATATTTAAACTGTTCAGTTTTAGTTTTATTTTTTTAACTTTTTTTTTCGTTTTTTTCATCCCCTGTGAAGGGATGGCGGGGGTTGGGAGTGAAAATTGGGGGCCAGACACAGAATTTTTTGAGGAATCCGAAAATGCAAGAAAATGGGGGGTTCTATTTAAAATTATAAAACCACCCTTACGTTCACCCCCTTAAGAGGGGCGGGGGTGGTTTTTGACATAAGAATTAGATAGACAATTATGTCAAAAACAAAGTTTAGTTGCAATCTTGGAAATCCAACCTTTCGTTCTCGAGATATTTGACCCAGTCCAGACTTTTCGGGCACCCTGTATATTTTTTCTTCAAGCGTCCAAATAATAACTTAGGCACAGCAGGAATTTTTTTATTTACACTAGAATATCTCCAATAAATCATATAATAGTAGAAATACCAATATTGTAATATTCAAATCTTACAACGCGTATTATGATAGAAATACCAATGTTGAAATATTCAAATTTCAATTAATCACCCTTACAATATTCATAATTAATTTTTTTTAAAGTTCTGACAATTTTAAGCGCATTATAATTTGAAAGTGTGATTATTATAGCAAAATTGACGATGTGTTTGCAAATAAAACCATGTATAGATAAAACAGAAAAAAAATTGCATGTTTTATTAGTGTCTTTTTGTGGCTCACGTGTATTGTAGACCCTTTACGGTCGTCAGCCAAACTTACATACTCACAAAAAGTGCCACTTTTACGCCATCTAGAACAATATACTATTAATGTAAACTGAAATGAAAAGAATGGGGAAATAATGAACACTCTTATGTAAAAAATATATATTTATTCATAAATGGCTTAGAATTCTTATTTTCCTGTTTGTCTTATCGGATTTCTTTAACGACTTTAATTCTCTGTTGGCATATTTTAAGGTATAAAATATCCTGAGTCTTATAAATAATTTTAAAACATATAACTTGGGAAAATTACTACATGGATGGTCAAATTATTTTTTCTAAAAGTCTTTCTTTTAGCAGCACGAAGCCAAGCTTCACGTCTAAAAAATGTCTATTGTGATTTTTGAATCTGAAAAAATAAATCGAACTTACCTTATAGAGTCACTTGGAAGCGAAAAAAATTATTTTTTATTATTAGATGTACAGCATCTACATATGCACTTATAACCTGTCATGTTATAAAAGTCGAAAATAATAAATATATTAAAACCGACTTTTACGCCCGTACTAGCCTCGTTTCACAGTAACTAGTAAACTAAACAGTTCAACGCACGCGAGAAACGGTTCCCGTACTAAATGATCCGGCGGTTGAGGGACCATTATAGTGGGGGACGCTGACCGTGCCGCCACGCTATGTTTCGTATCTGGTCTTTTTATTCTGGGCTAATGGTAAGGTTCTACCTACAGAGCAAGGTGTACTGAACAAAACAACAGGCATGTTCAACACTCTTGTTCTCTTGTTCCAATTTTTTACTGACTTTTTACTGTCTGTAATAATAAAAAATACTGTCTGTATAAATAAAAAAAGACATTAACAGCCCGTCGGTTTTTATAGATATTTTTACGTCTTCTGCTCCGAGTAATCAGCTAATATTATTCCTCTCCTAGCGGCTCTCAGTCGAGTACCACAAAGTGCTACCTGTCAGTTTTTTTGTTTTTATCCCCAGGGGGGCCAGGCTATGAAACCTTCTGCCTGGAGAGATTTTTCCGTTTTTAAATTTGTTTTTTTTTTAAGCATTGAAAGTGCAAAATGGTAAAAGAAATCTGTTAATTCAAATAATTTAAATGGATTAATATCTTTTGCATAAAATTTGCTATTTTTCAAATAATTTAAACCTATTCCACCTGTAAGTTAGTAAAATAAAAGATAATAAAGACTTATTTAATGTCTTATAAACTTTACGACGATAGATATCATAAAAAACAAGTTTATTTAATATTTATTTTTAAAACATCTCTTTAAATGTAAACGTTTAATTTGCAATTAACCTATTACATATCCAGTAAAAAGATTTAGTCACTGTTCACGTTTGGGATATTTTTAATAATTCAATAGTTAACTTTTTTCCTGCATTGCATTTTTAAGTAGTGAATAACTTCGTCAAAAATTTAAGGAAAACGCTCAAACCCGTAAAGTTAATTTTTTTTGCGCATTTTGTTAGGTCATCGATGTTTTTTTTTAATTGTAATACCCATTTTTATTACCGAATTAAAAAGAGCACATTTGTTTTCATCAGATAAAATAATTCTAAGTATCGGTTGGATAAAAAAAATCGAAGAAAAACGCTTTTTTTAATTTTAAAATACAACATTTACTAGCGATGAAATTTCTTAAAATATTCTTTAAATATTTAAATGGTGCATAGTTGGCTGTAGTTACCTTGACTATAAATATTTGATAGTGGTCATCTGTCAGTAATTGGAAATTAAACTTCGTTAAATAGTCCTTCAAGTTAGTTATTTGAAGAATTTATTTTTATTTTTTATATTTAAGCAGTGTATTTAAAGTGTTTATCCAAAAAAATATTGTGTTATTTTCTAACAACAGTTTAAATTAACTGAACGAGAAAGATCTAAAATTCTTAGATTGATTGGATTTGGAGATAGGATGCGTAGCCAAAACAAAGAAGTTACATTTCTTATATGGAATTTAATAATTGGGTAAAAAACATAATTTTATTTGACGAGGCTACCTTTTCTTTTAATGGCAATGTCGATAGGTCCAGAATCAATACCCCTGGACAAAGCTGAGACGGATCCATCGAAAAAGGAATCGATTTACGAATTACGGATCCTTTTAAAATAATCGAATCACCAACACGAATCACGATTTCTATTTATCGGATCACGAATCCAAATGATCTTTACTTTTTGTACTTGCAAATGGTAACTACGATACAAATGATACTACATAATCCAGATGATGAATCAAATATATTATTTTAGCACGAAGCCTGAGCCGCAAAATATAATTTAAGCCTCATTTTAAAGTGCTGTTACTCTTAAACAAATTAGATTTTGGTAAATTCTCTTCAAATTTGATATGTTATTCCTGAAATCAACATGAAACCACCCTTAAATAGATTTTTTTTTTAATTGTATTCCAAAACTTGCGATGCTAGATCTTCGTTAGTTTTTTAAATGTGATTCTTAAAATAACTTCAAGCAACCTATAAACGGTACACCGTGTAATAATTTCTCTGCTTGCGGAATATAATAATTATTAATAGTTATAATAAAATGCCCAATTAAAAAGTCCTTTAGGGTTATCTCAAGGATAACATATTAAAAAATTATGAAGATCGAGCAATCAATCCTTTAAGATTAAATGCAAATAAACATTAAAAAGCAGCGTTGGGCAAAATTTGATTTTTATTAAAAAAATCAAAAACTACTGATTTAAATAAAAAAATCAAATAAATTATGATTTTTTAATTTTTTTTAAAGAAATTCAACAATTACCCTTTTTACAGTTACTTAATTTGTTAATTTCTCACAGTACAATATATTCTCTCACTATTTTTTGTATCCTAAAATTAAGAATTATTGGGATATTTCGCCTTCCTAATAACAATAACTTTCTGTCGAAGCGTATAGAAGTGAAAAGTACCATTTTTAATTGGTGCAACAATAACAACTAAGGATGGACGAGCGTTCCTTTTTGAAACCGTTGATACCTCATACTTCGGAATATTTAGCAGAATTATAATGTGACCTAATTTTATCATGTAAGTAAAAATACAATTGCTCTGTGCTGTCCTTTGTTACAGACAACGCTGCAAATAAAGTATGAGAAAAATTTTAGAAGAAAAAACCGCTTCAAAAATTATAACCCATGGTTGCTCTGCGCATATTTTGAACCTGCTTTGCAAAGATTTGGAAATCAAGAACATCAAAGAAAACGTAGTCCAAATAGTGAAGTATTTTTGCAATAATTGTCTGGCTAGAGCAAAACTCAACCAATCAGGGGGCAAGACCTTAGTAATTCCTAGGGATGTCAAATGGAATAATGTTACCAACTGCTTAGAGATGTATGTCACTCAATGGGACATAATGCTAAAAATCTGTAAAGAACATAAGTGGGAGATTGATGCTACAATCCATCAAAAGATCTCCAACCTTGGCCCTAAACGGACCGCAAAAAAATATTGAAACATTTTAAAACCAATTTCAATTGCTCTTGATACTTTGCAGAGAAAACATGCTTCTCTTTTTGATAGATTATGTAGAACAATGGAAATATTTACAACATATTTTCGAGGGTGATTTAAAATAACCCCTACAAAAACTTCAAAAATTTCAAGACCGATATGATTAGGCATTAACACCATACCATTTTATAAGTTATATGTTGGACCCATCTAAGCAAAAATACAAGTTATCATCCGATGAAAAGAATCTGGTCCAAGAAACCAGTAATGAAATTTTTGGAAACACAAGATTGCTACCGTTAATAATTTAATTTAATGCCCGTTCCAGTCCGTTTAAAAATGTAATATTTTTACAAGAAGTAACAGAAAGCGTTGGACAATTGATTGGGGACTATCACAAAAAGACAAGCCTTAAATTAAAAAAACAACTGCCATTTGTAAAACAATTTCTTTGTGCAATTTCAACCTCAGCTTCAGTAGAACGAGCATTTAGTACTTTTGGACTTGTGCATTGTGACTTAAGAAACAAACTGGGAGTTAAAAAAGGTGGAAAATTAGTATTTCTTTTTAAATATTATAATAAAAATGTAGCTGAAACCTAAGTACTAAGTACCTTTTTTTGTATATCTCTATTTATTTTACAAAGAATGTGGAATAATAAGTTAATTTGTTTTAATTTCATTAAATACTTGTAAATAAGTAGTTGTTTTTTTTTATCTAAGTTTGATTTAAATCTCGATTTTAATTAAAAAAAAATCGCCTGATTCAAATCATGACTTCAATCAAGATTAAAATCAATTGTTTTAAATTAGGCCGACCCTGTTAGAAAACTAGATAATTTAAAGAAATAATTCGTCACAAATACACTTCATAACTCCTGAAGTAATTAAAAATGTTAAAAAGAATATATTTATTATCTTGGCTACTGCCAGTGGTGACCAGTTTGTGCATTTAATTTAGTTTTTAAAGATTCTATTGCCATTAAAATTAGTATTTTAAAATTTTAAAAGCCTTTTTTTTTGTTAATCCAGATTCAAAATTATCTTACCGAATGTAAAAAATCTGTTTCTTTAAGCTCCTTAATACAAAATGAGAGTTGAAATTAAAAAAAAAATGTCAATGACTTAATACCTCCTACAGGATTCGCCCTGTACATATTTATTCTATGTGAAAAATGCGCAAAAAGAAATTAAACTTTACGAGTTCAGGCGCCTCTCCCAAAAGTTATTCCTTAAAATTTTAACGAACTTACCCACTACTTTATGAATGCACTGTATTTTCCAAATGATTTACATCACAGATTAGTTCCAAAAGAACAACATACTATGAATATTTTGTGGAATAAATGCATATTTTCAATTACCCGTCTTTAGAGTTTTCCTTGCCACTTTACTGTGCAGAGAAAGTAATTAAGGTCGGAAGGCTGGTAAGGCTCTCGCAACCGGAAACTTGTAGGTAACTGTTGTCGAAACAACTTTAACAGAACTTTTCAATCTACATTTCAAATCTTCTAATTGCTCTTTTTACGGACTTTGTTACTGCTTAATGGAATATACGATGCGTAGCGTAGTGGGAAAGTGCATTATTGTTTAGTTCACAAAGGTGTTTTTATTTATAAGAAGATAGAAGCACCGTTGAAGGCCGTTAAGAACTTTTAAATAATATACTTTTTTTACGGAGATTTAATCCTCGCATAAAAAAATAATAAAACATGATGGACTTTCATTAATAACCGAAACAACGGACACTAAAATTCTAAGAAAAGATAGCATACCTCCACTAAACTTTTATGAGATCTATGTGTCTCCTCTTAGTATTATATAAAGATGGACAGTTTAGTGCCATTGATGAAGCAAAACAGCTGACAATGAAGTTTCAAATTTACACTATTTATTTACTTCTAATAATAGAAGAAATAAAATTAAAGGCATATAGAACCGCTTGTACAGGGTGGGCATTTTATTAGGTTTCTATACATTTTCTCAGAAACTGCAGACTTTAAAAAAATAAAGATGGAACAAAAGTTTTTTGGATTAATTTATACTTTTAATTAATTTTATTTTCACATATACAGGGTGTTCATTGTGTTGGCCGCCGGTGTTTACTTCCTTATTTTAAATGGGACACCCTATTTATTATTATATATTTAAAAGCGCTTCTCAAGACAAGTTCAACGATATGTAACAATATGGGTTTGTGTCGCAACATTTCTGATTTATTAAAGTTTTTCTTTAATTTTTTACCTAATTTCAAATTAATACAAATACGGTAAATATTCCTTTTTTAAAATTTATTCACGTAAAAAGAATTACAGAAGCTTATTTTATCTATATTAGCATGCAATTTTTTTTTAATTTTAAAAATGTTATGGTGTTGCCATGTTTTGTCTATCGTAATTTTTTTTTAGTTTTTTAAATGCGACCCCCTGTATATAATATCAAATCTATATAAAGAATTAAAAGACCTTTTCAACGATGTATAACAACATGGGTCGGCGAGTCACCGTTTCGAACTTATGAATAATTGTCTTCAGGAAGTTTTTTTTCCCAAGCATACTACACCTTGTATACTTTAAATTATGAATTAATATAGGGGATTTGGTTAACTCATCTTAAACCAAATTCAAATATATAATAATATATAGGGTGTCCTATTTAAAATAAGGAACTGAAGACCCTGTGGCCAACACAATGAACCCTCTGTATATGTGAAAGTGGAATTAATTAAAAGCAGAAATTAATCCAAGAAACTTTTGTTCGAACTTTTTTTCTCAAAAGTCTGCAGTTTCTGAGAAAATGTATAGGACCCTAATAAAATGCCCACCCTGTAAAATCGCGTCAATCGATACTTAGAACCAAAAGTAAACCCTTCGACAATTCCATCTCTCATTTTGTTTAGGTAAGCACTATTATTATGGCCAAAACGACGATGCCAAATTTCTCCGGTAACAACTGATAACGTTAATAATAAATATTTATCTGGATTTAAAACATTTAATTTATAAGCATCATTCATCAAATCATGTATTTCGACCAATTAATTATGTTTATTATATAATTTGTATTGTATAATTATACCTAAATCTAACAACATTGCCATTTTTTATCAGCTGACTTACCGATAATAAATTCGTTACCAACTTAGGAACGCAAAAACAATTTTTTTTAACAGTTATTTTAAAACTATCAAGTCCTTCAAGAGCTCTCAAAGTTGCATTACCCAAACAGTTCACAGTTCTATTCATCTTATTAGCCACTATAATTTCTCGCATAATTGCTCAGCTAGTAATATTGTCCAACCACTGTTTAAATGACGTTTAGTAGCAGTTAATTTTTATACCAATCTAATTTAGTAAATGACTAAATGGCCGATTTAAAAATACGACACTATAAACACGAGAAGTCTTTTGCTTAGTGTTTTACTTATTACTCCAATTCTGTTTACTCACAAACGCATCGTTATTGCTGCTGACGTCTACTTCCATGTCTAAGAGTTTGTTTTTTTATCGAATCAGTTGTAATTGCAGTGCCTGAACTGCCATAATCATTGGCGAAAATTCTTCAGACAATCCAGCTAACAATAAAAAACCAATCCATTTATCATTAATGTTGAAACCTGTGCCTCGTAATTTCTGGCCTGTTTCAACAACTTGATTGACATAGTCATCCATTTTGAAGGCGCAGTGAAATTAAATTCCTGACTAAAGTAATGTTTCTGCCAAATTCCTATTCATCGAATAGAGCTTTTAATTTATCCTATAACTAAACAGTTGTAGTTGCATATCTTATGGGGAGTAGTTGCTTTAGTAATATCAATTGCTATTTTGTACATTATACCTTTCATCAATAAAAAAAATACCTTTATTAGAATGTGTACTATAATAATTTCACTAGAGTACTGAGTATTACAATGAAAAAAATATCTAGGTATAGTATGTAAAAATATGAAAAATGTGTTGAAAACAACAAAATTTAACGATTAAGATAAATATTCCATTATTGCAATTTGTTAAATTTATGTTCGACATAGGCGTCGAAATTGTCCCATTATTCTGGTTGATAATTTGTAAATTTTCGGTTTCTTGTGCAGAGAAATTAATCGGTGAAACACCCAATGTTGATTTTTCTTTAAAAATGAATAAGTCTTTTTTTTATTTTCGCGTAAGTTTTCTATATATCATTCAGCAACTGTGTCACTTTTCCAGCCACCATGGTATTTAACAGTGTGAAGATCTATTCCGGAATCAACCAGCAATGAACCCAAAGACCTACGTAAGTGTATTCGGAAGAATAAGGTAACAATTGTCTTGCTTGCTTGTTCCCAAAAGTATGAATACCTACTGGGTGCTTTAAAACATTTGCTGTTTCTAAAGGACAAAAAATTTTCGATATCGCTGGGTCTCATTGATGCATAGGTACGAACCAATTGCTCCATATTTACTCATTATACATTATACATTATTACAATTCTAAAAACAGTCCCTTCATCGTATACATCTTCCATACTTAAATTTTTAGTTCCTCTCCTCGGCATGCTCCACTTATACTGTTATCATTGACAATTTCAATAGCAAATATTTTTCATTCTCCGCCTCTTGTAAAAATTTTGCAATAATTTCTTTATTTATTAAATACAAGGATAAGTCGGCTATCAGGATTAACTTAGCTTTTGCCTAGGCGTCATCGACTCGCACAACTCTGATGTATGTACATTTAGATAAACCTTCTAAAACCAAGAAGTTTTTCAAAGCAAACGCCAAGTCATTATAGTTTCCACGTCCTTTTAACTATATAATTTCCAGTCGTTCTTTTGCGAATATTCGATAATTATACTTACATAAAAAACACAATATCAAATTTCGGAGGTTATCATGGACCACGAGATGACCTGGGCTCATAACCTATTAAAATAAAACGCACTTGTTGAATTATCTGCACAGACTAAACCTTATTTTAATAGAAACATTTAGCCAAAGCAATAACAATGAAAGGACAGTTTCATAAATAGCCACTAGAATAACTATGGAACTAATACTTTGGGCTTTATTTAACAATTTATAGCGAAAACCATTGGCGAAACTGCACTCAGTGCACACTCGTTTTACCAATGGTTTTTTTATTAAATTGCCAGCTAAATAAACAATAATAATAATACAAGATATTGTAATAGATATTTATAAGGACCATAATAACGATCACTATGGGTCTAGCCGTGAAGATTCTCAGACGAAGCGTTAGCAGAGTCTGATAATATGATTGTTTCTGATCCGAATTTTATATACAAACGATTTCTTTTAAAATCAATTTCTTGTTGCATTAGAGTAAGTGATGTAAACGCAACTTAATTTTAGTAATGTAACAACTTAAGGTAACAACGGAATTGCTAACTTGTATTCTCATGTCATTGTCAAAGTTAAACTTATTAAAAAGTTCATTAAGCATTGTAAAATGAATGATTTACCCCCAGAAATTGAAAATTTAGCTAATTGTGCAGTTGCTGGATTGTTGCCTGAAAAGTCTAAAAGCGTATTCAAAAAAACCTATGTCAGTTATGAAAGTTGGTGTCAGAAGAAAAATGTTGCGAATAATGCGCACAAAAAGGTACTTTTAGCTTATGGGGTTTTTACCCGAAGTGTACGTTGTCAATTAAAAAAAATGTTGACATAAGTAAGTTTAGTTACCTGATTGCGTTTTTAAAACGAAACTTCGATTTTTTTTTGTAAATGTAAAAAGTCCAGTTTTGACTAAATGAAAAATGTTTGCTATTCCAAGTGTCAATGATAATACGTATAAGTGGAACATACCAAAGAGCTGAGCAAAAAAACTTCAGAATGGAAGATGTATACGATGAAGGGACTGTTTTTAGAATTGTAATACCTAGTACAAAAACTAATGTTTCTCAAAAATTCTTTATAACGTTTGGCGATGTCGAAGAAGTAAATATGCAATTGATTTGAACCTATGCATCCATGAGATCCAGCGATACCGAAAATTCTCGTTTTTTTGTCCTTTAGAAACAGCAAATGTACAAAGCAGCTAGTGGGTATTCATACTTTTGGAAACATATGCAAGACAATTGCTTTCTTTTTAAAGTTACCTAATTTTGTCAAAAACACTACACTGTTTCCGAAGGTCTTTGGCTTTATTGCTTGCCGATTCCGAAATAAATCTTCACACTGTTAAACACCATGGTGGCTGGAAAAGTAACATAGCTGCTAAAAAATATATAGAAAACTAACGCGAAAATAAAAAAAAGAATTTCGGCATCCATTCTTGGAGAAAAATCATCATTGGGTGTTTCACCGATTAATTTACAAAGTATCAATCAGAATAATAGGACAATTTTGACGAATATGTCTAACATTAATTTAACAAATTGCAATAATGTAGTATTTATTGGATCCTTCATATTTTTGCATACTATACCTAGATATTTTTTTCATTATAGTACTCAGTACTCCAGTGAAATCATTATAGTACACATTCTGATAAAGGATGGCATTTTGACACTAAAAATGAAATCCACAAGAATGCCATTATGACACGTCGGAATATTAAATTATTTTTCGGTTGATGAGCAATAATTTTACCCGAATGTGGAAAATATCTAGTTTACAGTCACTGTTAAAAACTAAACTTAAAAGGTTTATCTATGTAATCCAAGTTCCTAAGCAAATTACCCCATTTATCCATCTTGTGGTAAAAATCAACTCCCTAACTACACAACATTTATAACATTATTAACCCAGCCTTATAATTTGCTGCTCGACATATTAAATTTCGCAAAAGCGATTAGAAACATCAAAGCAAGTTGCGGTATTTTAAAATCTGCTTTTAACATAGACTTTCTTGAAGCCGATGCCCGATGGTGCCCCGGCTTAAACAGCGTTTGTAAACTACATTTTAGATTTTATTAGAAGATAAATGCATCGTTAAATATTTTAACGCAAATATACAAAAGTTTCATTTGTTTTAAGTTGATTAAAAATACCGGCTAGGCTGTTTTTTTTGTAATTATATACAACCATTTTGCTGATACTAAAGTATTTTTAGGGACATTGCGTCATTTTTCCAACGTGCCTGATGACTTTAGTATAAGTGAGGAAGATTTTAAAAATATCATAAACCCACTTGATGTTAATAAATTCACTAGCCCGATGACATACCGGTATTGCTTGTGAAGTCATGTAAGAATTTAGTTAAACACCCCTTATATATTTTTAATTTGTCTCTACAACAGGGGACCTTTCCGTCAAAATGAAGGATATCTAATATAATCGCAATATTTAAAAATGGAGATAAACAGAACGTTAGGAACTATCGGCCAATAAGTAAACTTTCTAAGATATTTAAAAAAATATTTATGCAAAAATTTTAAACCATAGAAAAATATTATTATGTCAGAACAACACGGTTTTTTTCTACTTAGGTCAATTAAGACAAATTTAGTCACATTTGTCAAGTATCTTTCGGAGACTATGAAGAAACAAATTCAGGTGGATGCCATATATGCCGACTTCAGTAAGGCTTTTGATAAAATTAATTATCGCATTTTGATAGATTGCTTTCTGAGTTATAGTTTCGTCCGGAATACTGCAAGGCAGTCACTTGGCCCCCCTGTTTTTTTATAATTTATCTTAATGATATAAGAGGTTGTTTAAAGAATTGTAAGTTTTTGCTTTATGTGGACGATCTAAAGTTTTACTACCCCAGGTTTAGATGATTGTCTAAAAATACAAGGCGAATTGGATCGTCTGACAAATGTGTCGCTATGAGGTACACCCGTAATATAAATTGTATACAATTTAACTAGTATACACGGTGATTCAGGTTGAGTGTCCTATTAAAAGTTTTGGAGAACAAAAAAAAAGGAACCTTTTAAAAGGTGGCAAACCGCCATAACAGGTGATAAGCTACATTTTAAAAATATTTTGGCAAGTGCAGCGTTGCCAGATCTAACCGAAACCAATGGCAACATTGTAATTTTAAATAGAAATATCGGTAAAAATGCAAATTTTTGGGGGATATATTGCTATGATAGCTATATATATATATATATATATATATATATATATATATATATATATATAATATATATATATATATATATATATATATATATATATATATATATATATATATATATATATATATATATATATATATATCTTTTAAATGCATGTATTGTCTTACCCAATAATTAAAAATTCTAGTTCGGTTAGCCACGTAAAAATTAACCCTTTTTGACATGGTGATGTTCCTTAAAAAATAGTAATTATTTTCTCTAAAACAGTAAAATATAGGTATAGGAAGATGTAAATAAAAATTACCTAAAACTTTGTCTAGAATCCGAATATGCAATAAAAAAACAGAATGTTCCATTTAAATTACAACGTTGCCATTGGTTTCGGTGAGATCTGGCAACACTGCACTTTCCAAAATATTTTTTAAATGTAGCTTATTACCTGTTATGGCTGTGTGCCAAATTTCAATTTTTTTTTTTTTTTGGTTCCCCAGAACTTTTAATAGGACACTCAACGTAAATAACCTTGTATAAATGACTCAGACTTAAGAAAGATTTCTGAAATTAAAGACCTTGGAGGTATTCATGACTCCATATTGATAAATACATATAAAGTATTTCAGAATTATACATAAGTAAGCTTTTTAAGTTTAAAATATGTTTTTTCACAAGACTGCGTATAGTGATGGACAGGCTGCGAAGTGGGAGATATGTTCGGCAGTTAAGTTATACACGATATAGACCTCGTGTGTTGTAAGAAGTGGCTTTCGTTTATTTGCTATTGTCATCTTTGCTGCGCAAACAATAACCATCTCTTAACCTGTTTATATGCATATAAAATATTAAGCGTTATATATTATTCGTTTTTATGCTTATTAAATTAATGACGGCAATGTACGTAATAAAGTTCAGTTAAGCACGAGTGATATCACCAAGTTTATATTTATTATTGAAAAATATTTCTTTTTTAATTTGGTAAAATCAAAAATAATTGTTTTATTACTTAAGTCACTAGAATTCTGAACAACGTCCCACTAATGAAAAAAAGTCTCCAAAAGTTTGGAAAGTTAATGTTTTCAATCCGAAGGGTTTAAAAATGTACAGAAAACTTATATTTTTTAACTTAAAAAGCCAATTAATCTGTATATTATACTAAAATACTTTGAGGTTGAAATAAAGAATACATTAAGAGTAAGCCAACTGGGTCATCAAGTTTTTATATTTTTTTATTACTCAAAAAGTTCCTATATGATTTTAATCCGCTTTGTTGTAGTGAAAGTATATGCCCTAAGAAATATTATCCACAACTTTATTGGTTGGTGTAAATATATTGAAACACGGAAAAAACAATTATTAAACTAATTTTTCATGTTTTTAGATTATGTAAAAACTTGTAGAAATGTCAAAAAAATCTTTAATATTCTTTAAAAAGTTCTGAAGAGACTGGCGGTGGCCACATATTTTTATCTATTAAAAATCGATTTGAAAAATTATAGTATGTATAATGTTTTCAAAGTGTGCTGAAATTAAAACTCATACTACTATTTACAATAGCCATAAGGCAATCTACCATACTTATCCGGGCTACACCCTTTGGCTTAATTTTTAAATATCCTGCTTATCACTGTCTGTGTTTGCTTCGTTCTTTATTTGAATCATTTCTTTTAGCAATAATTAATAGTTGTTTCTGTCTTGAGATGAAATTGCAATCTTGTTGAAATCAAATTTATGTTTTTAATTTTTTTCATGCTTATGTAAGGCCGTGGAAGCATTTTTTTGTATATTTAAGCTCATTCAATCTATTGTCCAAATATTGGGTCCTCATACCTATGTATATTTTGGGTCAATCTATACAGGGGATAGCATAAATTAAATTTGATTTTTTTGTGGTACTTTACTTTTTAAGGAAGTAAAAACAGGACTCCAAAGAATCTGCGCTTTATGACAAAAAGTAATATTGCGGTAGGTTTTTTTATCCCATTGCGCAGCCATTAAGTTGTTAATAAAATTTATTTTTATATTGAAAGTAATTATTATTAAAAATGGGATTTATAAATTCGATAAAATCAATACAAGATAATGGTATATGTTCGCCAATGATTATTGCATATTTATAAAATTGAAGCTTTGATCAAAATATTTTTCTTAATAATTAATGACAAACGAATATAAATAAGAAATAATATTTTATTATCTTATGGTATATTACAGTGCAAGCATTCGTTGAACAGGTAGGGTAACTGTAGTGAATATATACTATTTTCTTCTTAAAGGTCATAATAATGTAAATTTTATTTTCTGAAAAAAAAAACACAACTGAATCTATATTGTAGTTTTGTATAAATCTTGTTTTTAAGTTAGCCTACGAAAAGCACTATTACTTTCCAGATACATCTAATAGGCCGCTAAGTTCGAAAAACTCTTTACAGAAAGTATGTTTTGATCTTTTTTTGCCTTTTTTCTTAGTAATGGTCTTCCGGAAATCAGTTTAACAATAATTTTGATAGAACGGCACAAGGACGCGTCAAAAGTTTAATGTAGGTAATAGATTGCTTCAAACTTTAAAACGACAGCACTTAGAAAGTTTAAATTATCTTTAAATAAAATCTTAAAAAGTTACGTTCTAATATTTTTAAAATCTCTTCACTTCAGCGACATAATATTGTAAAGTTTTGTTTGCTCGAGAAGTAGGTATAGAAGATAATAAACAATAAATTCTAAGAATAACACAATTTCGTTTAAAAAGTTTAAAATCGCTAAGCCCAAACGGGTAAAAAACATCTTAAAAGTTTTGTTTTCAACAAGGAAAATGGAAAACAGCAAGAGTTACAAAACAATACTGGATGGTGGGATCTTAACACGTTGTTAAAAGTGTATGGATAATGCTTAGTTTGATATTGTGTTTAAGTTGTCAAGTACAAATTGTTATAAACTAAAAGTGTGTAAACGAAAAAAACTCTGATTTATTAAGACGGTGTGCCAATTAGAAACTGTTTCCAACTGACAGGTTTAATATAGGGATGAGAAAAATCAATTTAATAGCACATGATCTTACCGTTACAAATTAGATCCATAAAGCCGTCAATAGTTAAAGCGACAATGAACTTAGGTACAAAAAACCTTTTTGTACGACCTAAAGCAATATTTTTACTTGTCTATTATATATGTTATTATGGGAATGCCAAAAAGAACTGTCCTAGGAAAACGCAACGGGGTAACTCTTCTGTGGATACCAGGACATTTGGGAATAGAAGGCAACGAAAAAGCGGATGAGCTAGCGAGACAGGGATCATCCACACCATATTTTGGACAAGAATCAGCCCTTGGAGTGGCCAAAACCACAGCACGAAGGCAAACCAGGGAATTGATCCGAAACAAACACAAGGAATACTGGGAAAACCTCAGTAGAATAAGACATGGAAAAAGTTTCATAAGGGGTCCATCCAAAAGAACGAAGGAAGAACTACTCAGACAAAGTAGGAAAAAACTTCGCATAACAGTAGGGGGCTAACAGGGCACAATAACCTACACAAGACAGGCTCATACAATGGGGACGCAAGTTGCAGAATGTGCGACAAGGGGAAGAAACAGCCGACCATATACTGTGCGAATGTGAAGCGTTGAATCACAAAAGACAGGCATTATTTGGGCAACCGAAAATGAGCCCACAGGAATATATCAACCAACCAGTCTCGGGGTTATACTGACTTGTAGAAGGGACAAGACTAATGAAAGAATTGGCATAAAAATTAATGGGAGATAAGGCACAAAAAGTCCAAGAGGCTGCGCTGGCTCCGGTGGTGAACCGAGACGGCTCCCAGGAAGAAAAAAAAAAGAAGATATATGTAATTATGACAATAGGCTGTGTATACTGGTCGATAGGGCTATGACGAAGGTAAGAAATTACTTACCGCTTAGTGAGAGGTAAGTAAATGCATATTCCGGGTGGTGCATCGACGGGCGGGATATAGAAAATCCCATGTTATTTTTAATGGGTCAATTATAGGCTTCCCCCTAATTATTTTGGAACAACAATAAAAATACCAGTAAGTGGTGAGTTAACGTTGTAATTTTAATCTAATCGAGTTAAAAACTTGTAATTCTTTGGAATACAATAAAATTTTAATTTACCAGCTAGCCAATGTAAGAAGACAATTTTATGAACTTCTGGGATATTGTCTAGCAGCCAATAAAGGTATAATTAAAAAAACATCTTAAATTTATTCCCAGCATATTATTTGTTATAGCATTAATAATTTATTGACGCATGTAAATCTTGTAAATGTCAAAGTTCTTAAGATTTGTTGCTTTAGTTTAGTTTAACTTAACTTAATTCGTCTGCAACGTACCTGGTATTTTTATTGTTATTCATAAATATGAGTCGATAATAAAGTAACAATTATTAAAAATATATTAGCATCTAACTCGCCAACGGTGTAACCAAAAAATCTATAGTGTTTAATATGGACGTAGATTTACATGCTCTTTATTAAACTTTAATAGAATTTTTCTTCAAAATAATTAGGAAAGCCAAATATTTAACCCCATTAAAAATTACATGGTGTTTCCTATATCCCGCCCGACGATGCTCCACCCAGTAAAATAAGAGATGTATAAAATATTAAAATACCAGGTTTTTTTTATAAAACATAAGAATACAAGAATACATGTTTTTTTAATAATACTAAAACTAAATGGACCACGATGGATGGATGAAAATCAAAAAAGTAACTTTGTGAATACTACTCATACTGGCTTTACTGGATTCACCGATAATACGAAAGGATCAGATACTTTGCAGTGCATGAACTTCATTATCCCCATGTATTTTTTTTTAATTTAAACTATTTTCTGTTGCAAAAAGACATTGACGTAACTCTTAGCTACGAAGACTTTTAGACATCATGCCTTTTTGATGCCAAAATATCTACACATATAGGACAAAAGTGTACCCGAAGTAGGTTTAAAGGACTGGTCAGTGTAATAAGCCGGATCTATTTTTTTTTAATTTAGCAATTTTAATAGCTCAATTTTTCAACAGAACTATTTAACCACTTAAGAGCTCTATATTAGTATTGATATAGGTATAGTCTCACCAAAAATATTTCCAGAAAATTTTCAAATAATGAATTTCTTTATTTTCCTGGTTTATGACCGTTCATGATTACCCAATTTTAGTTTTAATGTGTGATATTTTCATAATAATAAATATAATTATGGTTATACTTATTTTTTTTATTTCTTTATTTAAATTTAACTTTTTAATTAAAAAAAAAATCAGTATGTGTTAAACATTTTTTCGTTTAAGGTAAGAAATCAATGTCAGAAATTTAGTAATATTAATGGAATCGTGAAAAAATGTTGTGGATTAAAAGATATTTGTAAATTTAATATTGATTTGATAAACTTAAATTAAATATTGTTTAATAAGCAACAGCTTTAGTTACTCGACAAAAGAGTGTAAAAATAGACACTTTGATTTTTGGATGGTATCCATAAGGGATCTAATGTGCGCTTACAACATAGTTGTGAGAATAAAGAAAGAAAAATCCTCTTTTTGGAATCTAATAAATTGAACGCGATTAATGTAAACTGTTTTGTAACCCCATTTAAAATTTAAAAAGAAGGCACTTTCGCAAACGTAAAAACAAATTTGTTTTAAATTTTAAATTTTTGATTGGTTTATTAAAAATTTGACTTGTGTGTAAATCAAAAAGCACTTTTACGAAATTCAAACGTGTAAAAATTAATAGTCGGTCTAAGCCAAACATTTAGAAATCCATTTTATTGATTCGGTAATTTTTAATTAACATTTTTTTTTTTTGTGTACACCTGCTATTCTTATATTAATATTCGTAAATTAATTTCCTCACACTATTTTTAGAAAAAACTTATCCCACATTAAAGCAATGTGTGAAGATTGTGCTTTTTATTTTTATTTTTAATGTGTTGGTCTGTAACTCGGTCTGCACTAACATGTAACTTGTAGATAAAATCAAAAATGAAATATTTAATAGCGTTTCTGGCACCAATCCAATCCGTAGATAAATTTTAAAGCAACAATGTTTATAGTTTAGTTAATGAATTGGAGATCTATAGGTTTACGAACCGAATAATTATGTTCAAGCAAAAGATATACTACAAGTAATAACACCTAATACCCATATCGTTCTTATCAATTTTGGCGCCCTGGGCTATAAGCCCATTAGCGCCCTAGGGCCTAGGCATTGAAATTTTCTAATATGATTTTTTAATATTTCATTGCAGTAAATAAAATTATTTTGTTAAACGAAGTTCCCGTTAACCTACATTTCATTTTTAGTTCAAATACACGGAGCTTAAGGATAACAAGAATAGTGATGGCAATCCCTAATAATTTTTATGATAGCAAATAAAAAAGAAATAGCAATATTATATTACTTTTTTTCTTATGTCAATAAATTCAATTTTATTTGCACTACAATATAATACCCAACAAAAATAAAATAATTTATAATAATAAAAATATTGTAATAAGCAAAAAATATTTTTAACAAATAACATCCACTAACTATACTTATTGTAATAATTATTATCATGAATTAAATACATTAATTAAATAATAAACTTTTTTCTCGCTTAAGATTGAGCAGATTTCTTAATTATTGAATTAACATCTATTCTTTCTAAATTATCCGATTTTATAGAATTTTAGAATCTATCAAATATAAACGACTTTTCTCAAAAGCGGGATAAATAATTACAGAATGTCGAAATAAAATAAATTCAAAGAAGGCAAGCATGCTCATATTTTTAAATTCAAATAAAAACATTTAACTTTTTTGTAAGCTCTTAGAATTTCCGTTTTTTTTTTTCATATTCTTTGTTGTATTTTTAATCAATTATTTTTGCCAGCTTTTATTTTTTTGGTTAACTTGTTTGTTTTTTGTGTCGCTTTTTTCCTGTATATTATGTTTATGAAAATAAATAAATGAAATAAAAATATTGGTATTTTTAGTCTTTTTGTAATAATGTTATTTATTATAAAATAGCGACCTCAAAATTTTATTAACTTTAAATTTAATAACAACTTTTTTTACATTTAATAGCTTCTACTATCGAATGAACCCAAGATAATACCCTATAAACCCCAATAATAACTATTTTTGCGGCGACTTATAAGTCACCGTCATTGATATACTGGTGACTTAAAAATGGTCGTTAATCTTATCGCTAATATGCCTGATAAGTGCCAGCGCGAGCCACGAACGCTACCTTAATCAGCGGTTTTACTCGGGGTGTGTATTCATCCTTTCCCAAATTTATTAAATGAGATATGGAGATTTAAGCATATTTAAAAATTCCTCGAATCCTCCCTCTCCCTTCTTAGGTAAGATTTAATTTCGTTTTTCTAAATAATGTTGTTAGAAAAGGATCAGTTACAAAAGAACGCACAGTTTGACATAAATCAAAAATTTTTGTTCTTAAACAGTTAATTAAGGTTGTATTCATTGCTATCAAAAAAGATTATTTTTATATTATTATTAGACAACTATCTAGTTTTTGGGATATTATTATAATTAAAAGTAAGTTTTTAAATTATCTTAAAGCAAGCAAATAAAATATACCTAAATCGAAGTGCACATTATAGAATAAAAAACAACCATTCAGCATCCGAAATAGGACTGGATTTTTAATAATAAATCTCGACTTGTAAAATATTACGTAAGATTTGGTTTAACCCCCTCAGATAAGGGCATGTATAGATTTTCTTAACCTTCTATGAATAAAAGTTAACTGACAATCGAACAAAAAAATACTTTAACAGCATATTTGCAAAATAAGTACAAAATTGAAAAGGTAAATGGCAAAACAATTACATAAATTACCAACAAGTTAAGTTACCAACAAAAATGTCCAAAACTTTTCCTTTCTAGCTGCTTTTTTTATTTTTGCCAATTTCCCTATAAATGTATCATTAATTTGGACACACTGTGTAATAAAATAATGCCGTTGCCAAAGTTAGCTATATCAAATATAATCAAATGCAATTATCGAATAAACTTTTTAATTCCTAAAATGCAATTGGCATTGTAATTTATACATTTTCATAAAAAAATACCATCCCATATTTCAAATGGCAAAAAACTATTTTTTTTCTCCACGTGTGCATGAGTTCACACACGAAAAAAACTCATTATAAAATTCGTAAATAGGAAAATTGTACAGGGGTTATTGGCAGTGGCGGATCTAGGATTTTCAAACTTTAAATTTCTAAAAAGTGAGACCTGGGACACACACCAATTATATAGCAGATGCTAGTGGCCTTAAGAGGAACACTTTGCTGAAGAAAATTATTATTTTGAAATTTGCGGGAAAAGTTGTTTTTTTTTTGGTGACCCCTTAGAGAAAAATCTAAGTTTCCAATGCAAATCCGCTATTTATATTTTTTTTCGTGAATTTGATCATATTTTATCGGCAAAACCCAGATTGTACAAAATTATCTAGGTTTTTCTTAAAACCATAGTCAGCTAAATATGTTTTGCTCACAATTTTCTTATTTAAATATTTTGGATGCCTCGAATTTTAAGGAAAATGTAGATATTTTTTGCGAAATTTGATTTGACGATAAAATTTGAGCAGAAAGAACCACACTGCCGTTGGATGGAGTTATGGATCTGTTGGAGTGCTATCTACGTAATTCCTACTTTCAAGTTAAGATAGGTTTTACGCTCAGGATGATGGCCTTCCGATGGGTTTACCTCTTTTTCCGGTTGTAGCTAATATATACATAGCAGAAAGAACCACACTGCCGTTAGATGGAGTTGTGGATCTGTTAAAGTGCTGTTTACGTAATTCCTACTTTTAAGTTAAAGATAGGTTTTACCCAGGATGATGGCCTTCCGACGGGTTCACCTCTCTATTCGGTTGTAGCTAATATATACATGAAATGGTTTGAACCCACGTAACTGAGAAAGCACAGGTCTGGCCCAAAGTTTGGTTGTAATATGCTGATGACACCTTCACTATCTGGAAGGGTAGTGAGGAACAACTGAAATAATTTCTGGATCACCTAAATAATTTTCGTCCCTCTATTAAATTTACCATAATAAAAGAAAATGATTCCTCACTGCCGTTCCTTAATGTATTAGTAAGGCGATCCGGAAATACAGTTGAAACATCAGTATACAGAAAACCAACACACACGGGACAATACCTGAATTTCGAGTCTAATTATTCTGGCGCAAGAAAAGAAGGAATAATAAAAACACTCTATAGTCGTACCAAAACAATATGTAGTACTCACATTTTGTTAAATAAAGAAGTTGATAATATCAAGGAAGACCTACGACAGAATGGTCACACCAAAACACTTAATCAAAGAACAATTTTAAACTTTCGAAATAAAGAATAGGTTATACATATAAATCAACAACAAGAAACGAATATCCTTACTATACCTTACATGCGAGGAACTTCTAAAAAAATAAGAAGGATAGCAAGAAAATACGACATCAAAATAGCATTCTCCTCCCGCAACACCCTTAAAAATTTTCTTACTTAAACAAAACCGAGTACTTTAAATGCGGGAAAAGAAGTTGTTTACAAAATACTCTGTGAGTGTGGTAATTTATATATTGGTTGGACAAAAAGACCTTAGCAGTTAGAATTATGGAACATCAAAAACATACTCGAATGGGCGAGACTGACAAGTCAGGTGTTGCGGAACATGCTTGGTCTAAACATCATAATATTAATTGGAAAGATGCTAGGATTGTTCTTAGGGAATCCCACTGGAAAAAACAAAAGTTTAAAGAAGCTGCGATTATTAATAACAATTTCCATGTTTATAGTAAACCAAGTTTAGATATCCACAACATTTGGCAACTTCTACTCACTAACAGGAAAGAAGTCAAGCTTAGCAGACCATAAAAATGAGCAGTGGCTTCATGCATCAGTGACAGTTAGAATATATAAGGCGTAGTCATAGTCTAAGATATTTAGTATTCACTTTAAAAGGATTAGAGATACTTACTTTTTAAAACGTTGTGGAAAAAAAAAGATAAAGACAATGGAACTCCGAGAAGAAGATTTTATTCAGCTGCAAGAGAACCTTTAAAGAAAAAATTTGATCAAATTAAAAAAAATAGGAAATTTTCTTTTAAAAGTTTGGTTTCTCCTTGAGAGGTCGGTTAAAAAATCAACTTTGTTGTGAAAATTCCAAACTAAAAATGTTCTTTACTTAAAGTGTTTCCCCTGGAGGCCAATAATATCTGGTATAGAATTGGTGTGAATCCTAAGTCTCACTTTTTAGATAAAAAGTTTGAAAATCCTAGATTTGCCCTTGGTAATTGGTTATTTATGGATTTAATTTATTAATTTAAAAACTTAACGATCCCCTAGAAGATTCTCGAAATAGGTTAAATCGAGGGTTAAATAAGCAGGACTAAACAGTAAATTGTTATCATACAAAATAGTTATATATTTTTTAATAATTATTGGTGTAAAATGGAACTAGACGAGAGTTAAAATCCTTGTTAGGTTAGAATACCAAATACTCTTTACAATAGGACAGCTTCGGTCCTAGTCCCAGAGTATAGAGACTGAGTGTTCTCAGCCCTATTGACCCCTATGAACTGAATCAAAATATCTACTTTTCGGTAGCAAGTCTACCACCGTTTTCAATATAAAATTAATGTTAAAAGTTAAACTAAAAATTAAATAGTATTTAAAATTAACATTGTTACAATTTTATTAAAATTAAGAAATTTCAACCTCTTTTTATCAGAATCTATAAGTATTTGGCGAGTACCCAACAATTTCAATACATGAATCCGTCACAACAATATAAAACATATGGAGGAGATTTGCTCCCTTCTTTGTTTTGATCTCAATAAAGCTTAAAAATTAAATCTTGATCTTGTAAGCTCTCGAGAAGGCCAGAATCTTGAGTTTGAGATTTCCGAACAGTCTATCCAAGGCGTTAAAAATACAAAAATAGCTACTCTTGTTTACAAGTGATACATTTTTTTGGTATTAAATTACTTGCATCCGGAAAATGTTTATTCGAAACATTATCATCTGTCAAATTTTAAGATATATTTGTATGTGTATCTCCACTGCCTCAACTCCATTTTGTAATATATACAAGAATAATATTTTACTTACTCTACGCCGCAATAATAAACAATTAAAAAATTGTAAATGAATTTTATATTTAGTCAAATTCAGACGTATGTATTTTCCTAAAGACTTAAAATATTAGGCGCGTTTTTTTGCTTTCTACCGAGTTCCACCAATAAATAGTATAGTTTTTACCAGAAGTACATTATGTTTAGAAGAATAATAAAGAAGTAGAGCAATATAAAATATTTGTTTATGAGAATTTTTGTTCCAGATTTGATCTGACCAAAATAAACAAAAACCAAATTTAAAAATAAAAATCGGATAATACCAAAAGGCCAGAATTGTTTTCTAGTTATAAGTTTAAATGAACTCTTGTCTTCCTGCATTCTGCCAACAGTAGAATTGAATAAAACCTTCCAAGTTTTCCGCTATATATGTGATATATATACTCATATACGAGCAGAAAAACGGATATATTATTTTTCTACAAACGTGCGGAAAACTATACTTTTCCGCACTAATCTGCGTGCGGAAAATAGCACTTTTTCGAACTAGTTTTTGGAACATTAATTAGTATCTAATTATAAAATAATGCATAATTTTGCTTATATTAGTTATATACTTGAAGAAACTAGATTTTGCTGTAATTTTTTTTTATCTTGGGACAGTCCACGAAGGCTGATGCCTAAGTACTAACGTACCGTGGGTGTCTTTAGTGTGGTGTGGTTAGCATTAGCATTTTGCAGTCTTTTTATAACATTTAATAAATAAAATAAAATATTTCTAATTTACCAAATGCAAGTACATATTTTTATTAACTCCATATAAATTATCAAAGAACCCATAGCAACCAACTAATTGTTTATGCGTCTATCAAAAATTAATTTTCTGTCACGCATTTTTAAATTAAATTGGAGAAATATTTTCAATGGATTCTGTCGACGATTTACCAGCATCGATTATTTATCGAAGCAGCAGAAATAGCAAGTATAGATCTCCTGCCCATGAAATCTCGTCACAGGTATAAAAAAGAATTTGTTATGTTTGAGAGTTGGTGTAAAAGTAAGGGTGTGAAGTCCTTTAAAGAAGAGATTTTTCTGGCCTATTTCTCTTATTTATCAAAAACATGTTAACCCAATACATTATAGTCTAGATACTCTATGCTAAAATGTATTATTAAGTTACAAAAGAACATAGATTTAAGCAAGTTTTTCCCTACCTTAAAAAAGAAAGCTTTGGTTTTATACCCAAAAAGGGTTAAGTCTTAAAAAAAAAATATCGAAATTTATGGATGAAGCGCCAGATGATACTTTTTACATATAAAAGTGGCTACGATTTTTGACTTAGTTAGACGCTTGTTGTAGAGAGGAGTTAACAAAAATATGTCTGGAACATATTGAAGACTAAGGAAATTTAGTATTGATACATATCCCAGACCCAAAAAATCACAGCTCTAGAAGCTTTGCCATTTCTGGAGATGCCGAAAATGAAAAATTTTTGAATCTATATAGAAAGTATGCCAGTTTAAGAAAGTTGACAACACCACATAGGCGAACACGGAGTGTGTACAGTATAATGTATCGGCATTAATACCTTCGGAAAAATGCCATCGAAAATAGCGGCCTATCTTAAACTTTCTAACCCTGAATTGTATACTGGGCATAGCTTTCGCCGGTCCTCTGCAACATTTCTCGCTAAGCTGAAAGTCTACATCAATCGCTGAAGGATACCTCGAGAATTCAACAAATTTTAGAAAGGATATTTCAAACAAAATACTCGATTTTACCGAAACACCTTCCACTATCCAGAAACAACCGTCAATGCCATCTTCCAATGTACTAAACCTCTCGGTTTAAGAAACTACTTCCATAGTTGAAAAAGATTGGCTCATCAAGAACCCAACGTCGCCGCCGTCAACGTTTTCTACAGAAAAGCAACTCGCGTCAGCAATAAATTTGCAAAACGCAACCAATTGCACTTTCACTATAAATGTCAATAATAATAATTAGTGTATAAATTCCTTCGTTAATAAATAATATTTTAATCATAAATCTTTAAAATTGTTTTGGTTTTTCCTCTCGCTTGTAGAAAAAATATTGCTCCTAACACTTGCGGAAAGTAACTTTTCGCACTTGTTATAAAAATAACTATTAAAAAAACATAAAAATTAATAAACAAAATAACTATTTGATCGCTAATAAATAAAAGTTAAGTTTAGTTTGATTGTTTTAAAGTTTTCCCACCAGCTGTACAATTACATTCCACATCCAAAAAGTCGGTAGAGGGCGCCAAAAGCAGTGGATTTTGCAACAAAACGCTCTTTTTGCCACCGACTCCGAAATAACAGTAACAAAACGCGACTATTATTTAGCAATACATTTTTCAAACATGCATATTACAAAATTATTATTTATATCTTATTTTACAGTTTTTTATACTTTTTTACATTAAATTATTAGGCAGAAATCATAATATTTAACAAGAATTATAATAAAGCAAGTATTAATAAGGTTGTACTTGTGTAACATATTTTACGCAGTTTAGTTCTTCTTTACTTTTTATACAGAAAATTGCTGCTTTCTAAATACATACCAATTTATTACTTAAGCTAAAATTATCCACTATCCGTTTCCAAATGATTTGTGTTTGAACACAGGAAAATAGATTATCTTAAAATTGCCTCATGAATATCTTAATGCACGCATATACACAAAGCAGATGTTTATAAGCATAAATAACAGTAGTGTTCAGATAGTGTTACTTTATATAAACTCAATTATGCTTTTGGCAAAATAAAAGTACCGCAAGCTTGATAAAGAGATAATGTTTATTTTGGTTTTATACTCGCTATAAAATAATTTCAAAATACGTATGTATTTTGTTACGATAAACCTCACAAAATATTTTCTTGGAAAAATATATCGTAATAAGATTCGTGGAAAAATGATATTTGTATACCAACAGACCCGCATAAATCCGTTTGTCAATAAAACTTATTTAAGTTCAAATTATCTAGCTCACAAATTAATCGATCAATAACCCAGAAGGTAAACACTAAACTTCCTTTTGCCGACATTGAAGCTCCCAAATATTAAATAAAATTACATATTTTTACACAAAATTAACATTACAGTTCTATTTAACAGATTCTGTTTCTTTTAAAAATACAAAATTATACTTTGCTTCAACTTTTATTTCTTAAAATAATTAATCTTCTTTTGATCCCAATAAATTCATATTGTTGGTTTTTGAAGGTCATTTATTTGACTTTTTTAATGGCGGGTTGCACAAAAGTTAGCAACGGTTAAGAATGTTTAACAAAAGGTTATGTCAGTGCTATTCATTGGTTTTAGTAGGCAACTTGTCTGTTCTGACATTTCGTTAAACATTCTAAACCGTTGTTAACTTTTGTGCAGCCCGCCATTTTAGCATTGTACCCAACGAACTCAAGGACTAGAAATAACGCAACGCCAGTTTGTAGGTAGGGTATTTGGTATTTTTGTTTCTGTTTAAAAAAACAAAAACAAATTGCCAGATCCCAAAAATTCAAATCAGGAAATGATCTTAAAAATTTAATAAAATTATTAAAAAATATTGGTTTTTGTTATTTATTGATATGACAGTTCTAAGATCCGATTGCACCGGCAACATTGTGCTATTATTCAAGGTTGATCGGACAGTTGCTGTATTCGTTTCATAAAAAATTATATTAAATCAGGTATTATACGGCACACGGATGTCATTTTATCCACAGCAATCAAATTAAATATCTAAAGGAAATGCTATATCTGTCTGTCTGTCACTTATCTTAATGATGAAGTTAAAGATAAATGACTTAATATACACTGCATTACAATGAGCACCCATTCAGTGAAACAACGTTGGAGTTGGGTGAACAACTGCAAGTAATACTTGGCGAATCAAGGAAGAAACGGTGGATGGAGACGCTGGAGAGGATGGATATAACACATAGTAGCAAACAGGCATTGAATATGATTAAGAAACTGAATGGAGACCCAGTAGAGGTGAAACAGCCATGAGCAGTTACAGCAAACCAAGTAGCGCATCAACTCTTATCCAACGGTAAAACCAAGCACCGCAACAAAACCTCAAAAATCAAAAGACGACGTGATGACGAGATTAAGCTAATGAGAGATTCGTTTACACCCACAGAACTTCAAAAAGGCAATGATGTTATAAAATCGAAAAGTCGCCGGGGGTGGATGACATTCTGACAGAGCAGATAAAACATTTTGGGCAAAACACGAAACAGTGGCTATTGGCCCTATTTAACCACTGCAAGTTTATCTTACAGATTTCAAAAGCATGGCGAAAGTCAAAAGTAAGAGCCTTATTTAAACCTGGAAAAAACACGAACTCCCAAGTAGCTACCGCCCTATATCTCTGCTATGCCTCATGCTCAAGCTCTATGAGCGCCTCATACTAAACCGATTCCAAGAGCATCTAAACTCAAAACTCATCCCCCAACAGGCTGACTTTAGACCAGGAAAATCACGCACAGGACAAGTACTGAATCTTACAGAATTCATAGACAAATTTTTCGAGCAGAAAGAAATGACGGGGGTAGCTCTGGTTGATCTCACAGCTGCATATGATACCATAAACCACAAAACCTTGCTACCTAAATTGTACAGCACATTAATGGACTATGAACTAACAAAGATTTTTGAATCGCTTCTACCTAACAGATAGTTTTATGTGATGCTGGACGCGAAAAAGAGTAGGTGGCGAACGCAGAAAATGGTTTACCCCAAGAGAGTGTCCTAGCTCCATTGCTCTTCAATGTCTACACCAATGATCAACCAATTCACCCTCAAGCGAAACACTTTGCCTACGCTGACGACCTGGGTATCGGGGTTAGGGGTAAAAGCTTCGAAGAGATCGAGAAAAAACTTGAGGAAGCCTTGAGCTTAATGGGCAAATACTGCAAGGAAAACCGAATCCTGCTAAAACTCAGGTATGTGCCTTCCACCTGAACACGCACTTAGCACATAGAAAATTTAATGTATCCTGGGAGGGACAAAATTTGGAACACACCGAAAAAGCAGAATACCTGGGTGTCGTCCTCGACAGGTCATTAACATATAGAAACCACTGCAAAAATATCAGAAACAAACTGACGACCCGAAATAACCTCCTTCCTTTGAGCTCCTTCTAATCTGTATACTCTGTATGTATTCCAAATCAGAGGCTGCTTATAATATTTTTTACATGTGTAATGTCGATCACCACAACTCTTAGCATTCTTGATTTCATGTTTATATTGGTAACCCTGATGAAAGCTTTCTTTACTTGCCAACCGACAAGGTATAGGGTACCTTTCGCTTTTATATGTTTTTACAGCTTAGCTCCAGGAATCAGCCAATATTATTCCTCTCTTAGTGGCTCCCAATAGAGTGACAGGAAGTACCTCTCTCATGCATCCCTTTACAGTACAACTGGCCAGGTCCCGAACTTTTACGTTGTTTGTTCCTTTACCTCAGAGTGGCTAGTCTGTGGATGCTTAGGTTTTGGCCTTTGTGGACTGCAAGTAAGAAAACAAGAAAGAATGGCTTCTCGAGCAAGAAAAAAGCATTTTCGCCATGACGAGAGAGCCACACAGGGCCGCTGCCAGAAAAAAATGTAGAGCGGGTCAAAAAGTTTAAGTTAATTTACTAGTCTAGAATTAATTGAATTAAAAACACATACATACATATACCACAGCTTTAATTTCTAAAAATAATCATACTCATTTAAATTCCTAGACGATATTGTAAAATTTAAGGATTTAGACGGAAATTTGTTTTCTTTTTAGTAATTTTTAAAAACCCAGGGGGGTCGACGGACACTCCCTGACCCTTCCCCCTGCCGGCGGCCTTGGAGCCACATTCTTTTGACTCTGCGAGATAAGATAAGAATATTGCTTCTCTTGTCTCATCTCGTCTCGCGGCAACTTTTGTCACGTCTCGTCTCACGACAACATTAAGCACAAGAATAAAAATAGAAATCTTTAATATTTAATAAATAACTCCGATACCAGATGATTTTTTTTTAATTTCCAGTGGCACCAATTACCGATTATGTATTTTTTGTACTTTCTGATCGTTTAAGACAGGGGTCTCCAAACTTTCCAGCCTTAGGGCCATACTGATTACTCTAGTAAGTTCCGAGGGCCAAAACCATATTATCATTGTTGCCGGTGGTAAGAAGTGAAATAGTCCACTGATGAAAAAAAAAGTCCGAAAAAGTACACAACGTTTAAAAAAGGCTGCAAATCGGACTAAAGTCCGCAAAACGGCAACACTGCATATTATTAATTTTCCTGTCATTATCTGTAATTTCTAGATTAGTCGTAGAGTACGAGCCATGAGGAGTAGCGTGACACGACATCTGGTGGACACAAGCGGAAATAGGTAGTACCTTCTATCGCTAACAGATGGCGCTAGTAGCACGTACAGAATAATCTCGTTGGTTCGAGAAAGTTCTGGTGTCTTCCACTCACTTCTAGATGGCAGTAATTGGAATATATAAGAAGGCTAGTGGCGCAACCACAAGTCAGTTCCTATGACACTGTTGTTAAATAAAATATTGCATACCTCCTTAAAACGTGTTTGTGCGTGTTTAAGTTTAAGACATCTTTATAACAGTATTTTGATTTGAATTGTTGCTTTTGTGTGTGAATTAGTAGTATGGAAAAAAAGCGAAAAATTGATAGTCAATGCAGAAAATCCAAAGATCAGTGGAACATTCAGTATTTCGTAATTGAGTCCAGTAACAAGGCGCTATGTTTGATTTGTAATGAAAGCATAGCCGTTCTCAAAGAATATAACATTAAACGTCATTATGAAACAAAACATTTTCAAAATTATTCAAAATATACAGGAAGTTTGCGGACAGAAAAATTCGAAGCTATGCAGCGCGGATTGAAATCGCAGCAATCTTCATTTACAAAACTCAAAACTGAACAAGAGGCTGCAAATCGTGCCAGCTTTCGTGTGGCTCTTGAAATTGCAAAACGTGGAAAACCATTCACCGATGGAGAAATGATCAAAGAATGCATAATTGCAGTAGCCGAAGAAATGTGCCCTGAAAAGGTAAATTTATTAAAAACTGTCAGTATGTCAGCAAACACTGTGGCTCGAAGGGTAGAAAACATCGCTGAAAATATATCCTCTCAACTGTTCGAAAAAAATGGACATTTTGAGTGGTTGTCTTTGGCCTTGATGAGTCAACGGATGTGTCAGATACTGCTCAGGTGTTGATTTATATTCGAGGAGTAGATAAAAGCTATGAAGTGCACGAAGAACTTCTTGATATGTATAGTATTCATGGCACAACTACTGGTACAGATATTTTTAAAGGAGTTGAAATGGCCATTAATCAAAAGAACCTTCGATGGAAAAACTTGAAATGTATTACAACTGATGGAGGCAAAAACATGAGTGGGAAAGATAAAGGAGTGGTCGCTTTTGTGTCAAAGGCTGTAGAAAATGACGGTGGTTCAAAACCATTAGTCTTACATTGTATCATTCATCAACAGTCTTTGTGCGAAAAATGTTTGGATATGTCTGACGTTCTGAAACCAGTTATATCAACTGTTAATTTTATCAGATCTTTTGGGCTGAATCACCGACAATTCCGACAATTTATTGAAGAGATTGGAGAAACTGACTTACCTTATCAGACTGCCGTACGCTGGCTTAGTTGTGGGAAAGTCCTTCAGCGCTTTTTTGAACTTCGAAAGTGATCGAAATTTTTTTGAATGAAAAGCATCGCCTTCTTACTGAATTACAAAACAACGCATGGCTGTGGAAGTTAGCATTCTATGTTGATTTGACAAAACATGTGAACGAACTGAATTTGGGATTGCAAGGAGAAAACCAGCATCTTCCTGATTTATACACTAATATCAAATCATTCCGGAAGAAATTGAGACTATTTCAATCACAACTACGAAGTAAATGTTTTTCACATTTTAAAACATGTGAAATATTCAGCCACACTACTGAGACTGAGTTTCCTATCGATTTTGCAACCGAAACTTTGAGTGCTTTGAAGATAAATTTTGATACTCGTTTCTCGGACTTTGATGCCATTGCGAATCAAATTAAGATTTTTCAGAATCCTTTTGATACTGACATTGAAACCCTAGCCCCGGAACTTCAAATGGAAATGATTGATCTACAATGCAGTGATATAATTAAGAACAAATATCAAAACTCATCTTTGTTGGAATTTTATAAGAGTCTTCCACTGACACAATTTGATAATTTGCATAAATTTGCTCGTGGTCTGTTTTCTGTTTTTGGTACTACTTATTTGTGTGAGAAAACCTTCTCCAAAATGAAGTACACAAAAATGTTTACAGATCGAAATTAACTGATGAGCATCTTAAATCTCTTTTAATAATTGGTACAAGTAAAATTAGTCCACAACTACAAACTATTGTCAGTGGAAAATCTCAATTACATAAATCTCATTAGTATTTCATATGTCATTATGTTTGTTATAAGTTATGTGATTATTTAAAATGTATAAAATGTTAGTTGGATTCATTTCAATAATTTGTTAGTTATTATATACTGAAGTTAAATTTTCTGCATATTATACATGACTACTCATTACAATTCTGTGTTTCTTTATCCAACTTATCACAAAAACAATAACAATAAGCCTACAAGAATGTTATGAGTTAGCGGAGTTAGCCCATGACCATATTATCAATGTAGATGTCATATTAATAATTATTCAACATAAAATTAGAATACTTCAGTAAACTAAATTTAATTTGCTATAAAAATTATTTGTTCTCTAAAAGGAGTTTTCAAGTATGCTAGCTCTCCGCGGGCCGGACAAAATCTGTCCGCGGGCCGGATGTGGCCCTCGGGCCGTAGTTTGGAGACCCCTGGTCTAAAATATTAAGAGTCAGACGATAAATATATCTTTGTTATTTAGCAATAGATAGTGTAGAGCCGATTTGGTGAATTGCGTCATCGTCAGAAGAAGATCAGTGACTTTAAATTATGCTAGTCAATAATCTCTAAGTCTCTAACAAATAAATAAATTATTATATTTTGTTAAGAAACGTACCACGTTACTTAAAAAACTTGTTTTTCTTTACCTTTCCTAGTTATAAAATTTTATAAAAAATATTTTTTTTGTCCTTGCCCTGTTCAAATTGGGCGGATTTTCGGATTAAGCGGGACTTTAGTGTATATGCCAAAAAGTCTTTGCCGCGTAAAAACACCGCTTCCCGTATGATCAGCGAAGTTAAACGACGCCGGGCACGGTTAGTATTTGACCGACAGGCTAACGGGTCTGTCGCTCTTCTATATTTTCACGGCTTCGGCTTCGAGGAATTAGCCAGTATAATTTCTTCACTGGTAGCTCCTAACAGAGCAACACGTAGTGTCACTCTTATGCATCCCTTTACAATTTAAAAGGCCCAACACTTTTGCGTCCTTTCATCCCTAGAGTGTCCAGCCTGTGGAAACTACTGCCCGTAAAAATGTTTTCTTCTTCTCCAAAGTCCCATGTTAATAACCACATTTAAGGCACTCTCGGATTGTTAGTACTTAGGCCTTCAATATTTGTGGGCAGTCAAAAGATAAAAAAATAATTGTAAAAATTTAGAAAAAAATAGAGTTTAAAGAGTATGCAAAATACACTGTTTAGATAATGCCTACTACTAAAGCTGTATATTGACGTAATTTTGACCAATATACCATTTTGTGATATGTAATTAAAAAGAAAAATGGACATACTAGGTCTGTCCAGTACATACATGAACTGATTTAATATGGCGGCTGTGACGCGATTTACAGCCCCGCTCACGAGCGCACCATGTTCCATTTGGAGACTCCTGTTTAAGAGAAAGGCTAGAATTTACACATCCTTCAGATTCACAAACTAAACTGAGTTAAAGAATTAAACATATTTTTAAATTTTTGGGTACTAAATTATGGCCAGTAAATATACAAAAAAATGTGAAATCGTATAAATAGGTAATTGATGAAACTATTGGTAAAACAACTTTTACTTCGCATTACATCATCATAAAATTAAAATACTCCCAAGTTATCGTACTCGAATAGATAATATCTATTATTACACTAATATCATATCATAGCAACGATAAATAATGAAATAAATTTTAACGAGCCAATAATTTTTTACCTCAATTAACGCGTTTCTGCACTTACAACGGCGTGAATAAAAAAGAGCTAGCGGCGGATTTGAAGAAGATGCAAAAATAAACATAGTTGATTGCTGGTAATTTATTAGTCATAGCTAAACTTAAAAATGTCAGCAATGTCACTCTTTTGTTTTGTTTGATACATTTTTTACTCATTATTGTATCCTAAAGAATCATCAAAATAAATAGAGCAAATATCGTCAATTATTTTTATCAAGATTAAAATCGTACAATTCAGAAACATTTTATACATTTCGTTGAATCAGTAAAAATTATGCAAGTATACAGGGTCTTTTTTTAAAGTAAACGTAAGCTTTTTGGCAGCGTAAGATTTTTTTTGTTATTAACCTGGTTCCCGAAATGCCAGGTTTTAGATCACGGTCTGTTAATAGGTTAGTAATAAAAACGGTTTTTAATTAACTGCCACTATTGATAAACGTTTGATCTCTTTTACCATAGTGAGCTTAACTCCAACATAAACTGTACCCACCTTTACCTTTAATCTTCTAAACATCACATACTTTTTCTCATCGAAATTCAAAAGCTTTAGAACTTCAACCAACCACCACCTATTCCAGGTTACGAATTTATTTTATTTCCCGTTCCCACGACGACGTATGTGCTTACATTCGCAACGATCTGGCTTGTGCTAAACTCAAATCAGGTAGGCCCGATATTCTTTGACTTAAACTTACCATTAGGTCTTCTACCAAATTCATCTTTTGTATATACCGGTCCCCATCTGATAATTCCCCAACCGCGTTCTTTCGACTTTTTTTCAATAAAGATTGACACTATTATTTCAACGTTTTCATCAGCTGAAGTAATCATTCTGGGTGATTTCAATGTTTACAATAAGGACTGGCTAGGTTCTACAAAAACTGAACCTGGCAATGCAGCCGAAACCTTCTGAATCAGTAATTCACTCACCAGTCTTATTATGAAACCCACCTACTTGCCTAGGGTTTCCATTCACAATTCAAACCCCCTAGATCTTTTTCTTACTTCCAATTCTAAACTCTAGCAAGCAACAGTAACTATTCCCCTTAGTCGCTCAGATCATGACTTAGACAGATCATACTCTGCACATTCTGAAGCAAATGAAGACATTCCGCACCGTCTGGCACTACAAGTCGGCCGACTGGAATAGTCAGAGAGATTTCTTTGCCACCTACCCTTGGGATCCCTGGGAATTTTTCTCTCACGATGCTTTCAAAATTAGCAAAAACCTTACCAAAACAATTTGACTCGACATTTAGACCTATGTTCCCCATACCAAAAAGAACTCCAAACCGTTAAATCAAAAACCGTGGTTTTTTAAATCCAGTGATATAGCCAGACTTTTAAAAATTTAAGCTTACAAAAAAGTGGATATTTTTACGGCTTCTGATTCGTGGACTTAGCTTTCTTCTCTGACAGCTCCTAACAGAGCAACACGTAGTGTCACACTATGCATTCCTTTACAGTCCAACTTGAGAGGCTTCGAATTTCCCTTTTTGTCCGTTTCTTTATTCCTCGAGTGTCTAGACTGTGAAACCTACTGCTCGCAGAAGTTTTTCCTTCTCCTCCAAATCTCCAAATATTTAAGTTCCGTGTTAATAATTTACCTCTTACCACACTTAAGACAACCTCGGTACGTCAGTACTTAGGCCTGCGTGGACTATTTCAAGATAAAAAAAATAGTTTAAATGAAATTTCCAGTTTCTGTTTGACCTCCGAGCAGTGAAGTTGCGCGATAAAAAGCTACATAGCTTTTTCCGGGAAGGGCGGCTGGCGGCGCTGTATCTAGTGATTTTTACCCTCGGGGATCAAGGAGAGACTCTAGCCGAATAGTGGAGTCCTTCTTCTGGAGCTAAACGCTGTGAACGGGAGATTTCTATAACCTGTCCCTTTCTGTTTTTTGTGGGGGCACGAGGTACCTTTCAAATGGCGGAAGGTGGATGCGCGCACAGCAGGAATCGGCAGCACTGACAGAAAGCGGTTATACGTAATACCAGTAGCAGCTTCTGGTCGGAACACCATTATTTGTGCCTTGCATGGATAAAAAATTTATTTAAAAAGTTAATATAATTTTGTGAAAAATTCCTGGGAAAGCTTACGTTGTGGCCTCCTCACAGCGTGTGTCTGGAAAGGGAACAAAGTTAGCCACTTAGTTCCGGCAGACAACTCCTAATGGGCTGGCAGGAAAGGAGCCCGTAGGGTCCAGAGCCAAAAACATATTAACCAACCAACCAAATGAAATTTCAAAGATATGATATACATTTTACATATTATACAGAGTGATTGATAAGTAGAAGCGAAAAATGGAGACCCGAATAATTTTTTTAATTTTGAATCGAAAACCAAGAATACCGTTTTTGCAAATTTTCCTTCGTTTCAAAAATATTTCACTATAAAGTTTTGCCAAAGAAAAATTTTTAAATAACATTGTGGGTGTCGCTAATCTTATTTGGCGCTTTTAAACTATTACGACATATGAAATCAAGTTTGACCTTTGTCAAAAGTTAGACACTTGTTAATCTGTTATTAAAAAATTACAAGAAAATGGAGTTCACTAACGAAGAAAAATTTGCAAAATTTGCAAAAAAAGTATTCTTGGTTTTCGATTCAGAATTAAAAAATTAATTCGGGTCTTTATTTTTCGCCTCTACTTACCAATCACCCTGTATAACATGGAAATACAAAGTCAACATTTTTTTTAAATAAGTTCTCATTGGGTTTGCTTGCCTAGGAAGTTTCTATACAATGGGACCACCTTGGTCCTGGCCCTGGGGTATAGCGACTGAGTGTGCTCAGCCCTATTGACTCCTATAAACTAGCAGATCGCCTGAAACAGAAAAAGAACAAACCCAAAGAACTAAAAAACTTATCTACGTTTTTGCTTTTTTCAGGCGATCTGCCAGTTCACAGGGATCAATAGGACTGACCACACTCAGTCGCTATACTCCGGGACCAGGACCGAAATGGTTCCATTGTTTAAAAACTTCTCAGGCAAGCAAACCCAACAAGAACTTATTAAAACAGAAATCGGCCACAAAACTACAGAACATGTTTGTTTTTTTTTAGTTTATTAAGAACAATTAAGGCAGCATCACATTTAACAAAACAAAAAACAATAAGAAATACCTTTGCAGGGAATAACTATAGAAAAAATGCAAACAATTTATTATTAAAAAATATTTGAGTATGTTACTATAAGTTTTGTTACTAAAATTTTGGAAATGTATTTATGTAATGGAATTATCGAAAGTACAGTGATTTTTAAAATTAACTTAAAAAAACGTAGTTATTTCAGGTTTTCTTTTAAAAGTCATTTTACCTAAATTATTACAAATAAACTAAAATAAAAGAATTAAAATAACAACAAATTATTTTACTTCATAATAAAAACCTAAAATTGGAATTATTTATTTTATGTTCATAAAATATTTTTGTAGTTTATTTGAGATAATTTAAATAAAAAGCATTTTATATAAAATAATAAAGTTTTGTCGTCTCTACAGGGGATAACTACAAAATCATTTTTTACGTAACTCAATCTTCAAAGTCCTTTAGGTTCCTTTTCCTGCAAAAATGTAATTTAATATTAAAATGAAAAGGAATGAAGTACAGGAACCGAGATACTAATAAAATATAATTTTTACCAAAATATTGTCACACCTATTATTAATTTTTTATTTAATCTGTAGGATTCATGCACACTGGTTCCTATAATGCGATATTATTTAATTTTTTTGAAATAAACTAAAAAAACAGTTAAAAATGACTATAAGCGAATAAATGCTTTTAAACGACCTAAAAAAATATATAAATTCATACATTGTATTTTGCTGCAAGGTTAAAAACGTCGTACGTGGAAGTCAGATAATTTAAATAAATAAATCTCGTACGTACAATCTTATTTTTACTTGGCGCAAATGTCCCCCTATTAATATTACACAAAATATAAAGAGCGCTTTGTGAAACGGACTATGCCAATAGTGCTTTCATGGTTATGTCTCATTACTTACAAAATTTAACAGAGCACTGACACATTTATTTCTACATATTTTTATGCAAATGGTACATTATTAAGGGGTTACAAAGAAGAAACAGTACTATACAGGTTGGTTCAAATTATATAAATAAAAACAGTTTGTTTCTTAATTAAAAAAAATTATAAATTATATTTTGTGCTTAAGTCAAGCAAGAGTTTATTAACACAGGACTTAAAGATTTGGAGATTTGGATGAAAAAGTAAAACTTAAATAGGCAGCAAGATCTACAATCTATAGACATTCAAGGAATAAAGAAACAAACAAAATAGATTGTTCTTTAGATAAACCGTATGCATGATATTCCATATTTAAAACTAGTAGAGGAGAAATTATATTGCCTAAGCCGTGAAATACCTCTAAAGAACGAAATATCCCATACAAAAATAGAGAGCATGTGGACATACTTTTCATTTTATTTCATTTAGCCATTGCAACTACACTGGTGCGAGTCAGACCAATAACTTGGAGCGCTTTCTTTCTGTTAAGCTGTTTACAATATCATACCTTCTTACTTTAAGCTAGCACTCGTCATAGCTGCATATTTGTAGAGCCATTTTGTTGGTAGTTATATATATATATATATATATATATATATATATATATATATATATATATATATATATATATATATATATATATATATATATATATATATATACACACGTATAGATGCAGTGGCGGATCGCACTTTTTTGGGGCCCTAGGCTGACTGAAACTTTGAGGCCCTACCTAGTCCCCATGAAGCTAATTTTTTTGAATTTCTGAAAAAAACTAAAATTCTCCATACAAAAAATAAGACGACAAATGATGGATGTTTAAATTTTATTAAAACTAAAACAAACTTATCCTTGTTATAATTAAAATAATAAAATATTCAAAAAAAAATGTTTCTTCTGCATTTAATTGAAACGTACTCGCGAATCATCCGTCATTTTTAATCTATATTTATTCTTTATATAGGCCATCTTTGAGAATGATCGTTCTGCTTCGCAGTTTGATATAGTTATTGTTAAGTAGATTTTGATAAACTTATAGAGGTTCGGAAGCAGTAATAGAATTATTTTGTTTAAAACATACCATATCTAAATAATGCTGAAATTGACTGCATTCACCAACTAGTTCTTCTTTAATATCATTCCAATATAATGACATAACGGACTGTATTGATTCTGGTTTTATAATTGAGTCTTTTTTTGCCCAAGTTTATTATAAATTTAAATTTATCTCCAAGTTCCTTATATACAAAACTTCTTTTTTCAAGTTCGATCCCTAATTTGTCCAATAGAACATTAAACACCTCTATACGAAACTTATCCGTTCCCTTAAGAATATCTCTTTATTTTTCTCCATCCGAATATATTTTTGTTCGTACCCTTTTATGCGTATCAATAAAATTTTCTTGAACTTCTGTAGTCAGTTCAGTTGCTTTCTTCTCAAAATCTTTTATTTTTTGCTCGGAATCTTCACGTAAACCCCTTATAAACAACTCCAATAAATGAAGTTAATTGTATCCTTGGCATATATCTAAACCAAGAATTTGTAATATTTTGTTAACCTTATTAATTCGCTCCAAAATTATTTCCCATATTATAGATAAAACTCACTTCAAATTCTGCTTTTTCAGAGCTCTCATTAAATATGTGTCTAAGAGTATCGAGTATTTTTTAATAGCTAACTTTTACAGCACGAACTGACTCATAGTGAGAGGACCATCTAGTGGTGCTTAAATTTTTAAGTGAATATGCCAGTAATGCTCTTACACTCAACATTTTCCAAAGGTATGGGGACGCAGAAAAAAAAGTGAAAATTTGCTAAATACTTCCAAAAAATACTGTCATTTCCATTACAACGGACACTGCCTCCACTCCAACCAAATTTAAAGAATGTGCAGCACATTGGGCAAAATCGGCTAGTGTATAAATTATTTTTATTCTAGCTTGTAAGCCTGTGTATTTTCCACTCATATTAGACGCGTTATCATATGATTGCCCACGAAGGTTTTCAAAAGGAAGACCAACATTGGGGCCCCCCTTTCTCTGGGGGCCCTAGGCTTCAGCCTACTCAGCCTTATGGGAGATCCGCCACTGTATAGATGCAAAACCCGCCAAGTCACTTTCAACAGTTTTTGAGATAATCGAGAAAAAGGTTTAGTGAAAAAAGTATTCAAATTATTAGGTACCTTTTAATTTTATAATACACTAGGGTAGTTTCTTAACAAGAATAGGTATGATTCAAAAATCTAAACCGGTCGGGTAAATTATTATTCGATATTTAAAGGCTGACTTGACGGATTTTGCATTTGAACTTCAAGAAAATTGAGACACTTTTATTACGCATGTAACAAAAAATATTAGTTTTATTATTGAAAAATTATTTAAAACAAAAATAAAAAACGTAATTTTAAAAGGAATAACAATTTTGTAACCTTATTTATTAATCTAAATCTCTTAAATCAAGGTCCACTCCAAGATTGTCATTATTTTGTCAGCAAGCAGTATCACTATCATTTTGTAGCGGCATTTGCATAGCTACTGGTTCTTGGTCAAACAATTCTTTGTTTCTTTGTAGAATTTTAAACTGGGCAACTCTTTAAACTCATCTCCATAATGTTTCCCTAACAAATGCGCTACAGATGTAGCTTTTTGGGGATCTAAAGATCTACCGACTGCCATAAGAAAGTGTCTTTTGTTTTTCCATATCTCTTAAAATAACGTCAGAAAAAAATAAAACAAAATCAGCAAATTTCGTTTTTTTCCGGATATCTCCGAAAGTACTCGGAATTTTACAACTTTCTAATCGGCATGTTGTTAGGCACCTAAATGCGCAACTTTGCCATAATTTAACCGACTTCGTATCTCTTACGGTTTCCGAGATCCCCATGCATGCACTCGAATCTGTGGCACCCTGTATATATATCTATACATATATCTATACATATATATATATATATATATATATATATATATATATATATATATATATATATATATATATATATATATATATATATATATATATATATATATATATTTTTATTATATATATATATATATATATATATATATATATATATATATATATATATATATATATATATATATATATATATTTTAAAAAAGGTTCATGATTTCTCGAGCTTATCAATTTCTCGGGTCTCGGAATTTCGAGGCTTTTCTCGGCTTCTCGGGTTGTCGAAAAATTTTAAAAAATTGCGTGTACTACACTTTGTAAACCGTCTGAACTCAACTAGAGTCGAAACACTAATGAACGTGTGTATTACAGTGTTGCGAACCAAGCTCGCTGAAAATTCCCAATTTTTCTGTAAAAAAACCCCTAAATTCCCTAGATCAAAATTAAATAAAAAAATAATTTACGAAATGATTTTATTGTCAGAAAAAAAATAAAAAAATAGCAAAATGAATTAACAAAAAAAAAAAGTTTCTAAAAAAAAAAAAAACAATTCAAAAAATTTGAAAATAATTTTTTTAAAAAGGGTTTTTCCCTTTTTCTAAGATTAAATGCTTTTCTTTTTTGAAATTTTGGCAGCATTTTTCCTGAAAGACAAATTTAAAACACTCCCTCATGGAAAATTTAAATTTTCCCTTTTTTATTTTTAACGTCGGTAACGCTGAAAATACTGCTCAGTGTCGACATTACTGTGGGGCAACAAATACACAACTTGACATTTTTTTTTCCCTTGGTATTTTGTGGGCAACAACCACAAAATAAAAAGGGGCAACAACACAGAAGATCTAAGTAGCAGTTGATCTGTAATTCCCAAACCCCGATACCACGAATTAACCCATATTAGATTAATCAGCGCAAAAAGAAGCAATTTTGGAAAGATACAATGGTCAAACCATAACCCGGGGTAAAAGGATTTAATAGGTACTTGTCATTATAGTCCATTTAATATTAAAATTGATAAATTGCAAAAATTCTATAAATTGAACTGAAAACAACCCAAAGTTGAAAACCCCCTAGATATTAGATAACATTCCTTTTTTCCATTTAGGAAAAAATCCTAGAACAGAGAATAATTTCCTAGGTTGGCATTACGGTGTATTACCTACTGTATTGTATTATGTAAAAAACGACGCCGCCAGACCAGCCGCGCGTCGGCGAGATCAAAGGTACCACTGCGTTTTGGCCCGTCCCGCCCAGCCGCAGCGCGTTTAAAACAAACGGCAAACGCAAATAGTTTTATTTTATAATTTCATAGACTCAAATATGATTTTGGGCTGAGTTTTTCGAGCTTCATTTCCCCGGGAAAAAAGCCCAACGATTTCCCGGGAATTCTCGGCCCAGAATTCCCGGGAATGAACCCTAATATATATATATATATATATATATATATATATATATATATATATATATATATATATATATATATATATATATATATATATATATATATATATATATATATATATATATATATATATATATATATATATATATATATATATATATATATATATATATATATATAGGAAGAAACCAAAAAAAGCCAAACCAGAACTAACCAGGCTTACCTAACTACGCTCAAATAATATGGTGCAGATAAAATATCTTTTCCATTTGTATTTTAAGATAATATCTGCTTAAAAAAATATTTTTCAAAAATTTGTGGACTAAAAAGCACATAAAAAAATGCATGAGCAAACACTCCGATTGTTCAGCTTACAAATAGCACCGGCAAGTTTCTGCCACTAATTTAGGCACTCTATTTTTTGTATTGTAAAACATTCCTTTAAAATAGTAGGATATTATTTAATAACCCACAATAATTTATATTTTCTTTGGAAAAATGATTATCTAATAAAAAAATATATATGACCTGATCCTAGGCTTATAATAATCTTTTTTTATAAGCTTACATCATATTAAATTATAAAATAAATACAACATAGCACTTAACAAATCTTTAAAACATAAAGATTATTTTAATCTAATCCCTATTTACTTTGAGATTAAATAAATATTAACACCCAAACCAATTGTGTTTTAGTGTTACATTAATTGGAACACTGGCAATAAAAAAGTATAGTAATAATTAGTGTGATTATTAATAGTTCGAACCTCGGTTCGTACTCATTTACAATAAAAATAATAAGCTTCAAATATTTGGATAATTATTCTGTGGTTAATGGGTTGGATGGTCCGTTAATTACTATTAGGAAAAAATTACCACTTTTTATTATAGGCACTATATTACAAAAAAAACTTTTTACAATTTTTTACTTACGGTATTAAATTGTAAAATAGTTGCCATTGTTTTTAAAAACTATTCCATACCTGAAATTAAAAAAAAAAAATTAACGACTTATTTTATAAATATATACAAAGTATATGTATTTTTTTATTATATATATATATATATATATATATATATATATATATATATATATATATATATATATATATATATATATATATATATATATATATACAGTAAAGGGACCGTACTGCGAACATAGGAGGCTCCTGGGCATTTTGGGTGTACCCAATTCTAAAATACCAAAAAAATTTTGTGGTTGCATATCAATTTCCCTCTCGTTTCCTCACGTGGCTCATTTTTTGGGTTTGGGGCTGGTAGGGAATGCGGTGATAAATTCGGGAAAAATTATCTGCCCGTTTATTGTTTAAAAACGTTTTATTTTCAGTAAGAGGGTGCGTATTTGTAGGCAAGTAGCAGGAGCTAGCTAGCGTCAACCGACTTCGATCTGATTTCTTATCAGCAATAAATTTAAAACTAGTTGCTTACGAGACCGCAACGTTTGCTGCCGTCTTAAAAAACCCAAAAAGTTTTCCTAATAAAATAAAAAAAAATTTTTCAAATAAATAATGGAACGTAGAAGATATTCTTAAGAAAATAAATTAATGTGCATTCATAGAAAGAAAAACTCTTTCAAGTTATCAAAGATGCTCAAATAAACCACCTTCTTGAGCCAAAAAATAACCAAGATTGTCATAAAACGCCTTCTGACATTTGCTAGAATGTTAAGGGTAATAATCCAAAAAAATTCTCAATTTTAATTCTTCTTGTAGATTATTAGCCTATTCTTAAACCATAAATTTGTGATTTTACGTGACCCCAGAAAAAAATCGTTGGGGGAGACCATGAATGGAAATGTCGATTCATCAGTAAAAACAATGTTTCTTATAAAATTTTCATTGTTATTTTTCATTTTCCCTTACAGTTTCAAAAAATTGCATTCGTCTAAAAAGATCATCAGGGGAAAAATTTTATGTATTTTTCTTTCTTTCTAGGAACGGTATCAATTTTTTAGCACTCTTCCTACTGATCTTCTGCTCAAATCAACCTGTTCTGCAATTGTATTAATAGAAATTGTAGGATTTTTAATAATACTTGCCACTACCATAATTTCTTTCATTTCCCCTTTTGTTGTTTTTTTTTTGGGGCATATCATGTTTATGTTTTCTTGGAGTTAAACTACCAAATGTCGAAAGTTTTTAATGACTAGTTAAATAGTGGAAATCGGGGGGGTCGGCCTGGTTAAAAAAAAATTAATAAATAATTCCCCAATTCCCCCAAAAAGGATTTAGGTGATACCATTTCTCTTCCCAAATTGTAAACATCCATTATTAATAATTATTATTTAATTAAAAAAAAATTTTTGGGCCCAAAAAAATCGACACAGTACAACTATTGCTGTCGAGCGTTCGATACTAAAAATTATGTCAGAAATAAACGTATTGAATTGTTCGCTGGAAGATTATTGATCGATAAGCAAGCGTGCGGCGTTTTTAGGTACATCCAAAAACGTCCAGGATTGTCCTATGTTGCAGTGCTCTGGCTTTACTGTATATATATATATATATATATATATATATATATATATATATATATATATATATATATATATATATATATATATATATATATATATATATATATATATATATATATATATATATATATATATATATATATATATATATATATATATATATATATATATATATATATATATATATATATAATAATTTCATTTGAATCAACTCTGCATTACTTAAAACCTCAGAAACAATTGAACGATCCCAATTGTTCTTTGTTATTTGGCGGTAAATTTGAATTTTGTTAGGTCGGTTGACCGAAAGTCCCCTTATTTGTCAAAATATCAAAAAATTTTATGAAGATAAGTTGTTTAGAATGGCTATGGCTATGTGTAAAATTTTGAGCCATTTGGATAAAAACAAAAATCTGGACATTTTTTTTCCATAAAAATATTTTTGCTTGAAAAAAATTTTTACCATTTGGAAACAGGTTTTCCAGACCTAAAGTAAGGTTTCGGCACAATTTTTTTTACTTTAGTTAGTTAGTCCTTTTTTCCGAAGAAAATTTTAAAAAATGGTATTTTTCGGAAGCCCGAGTTGTCGCATAGGCATTTTTTAAATACCGTAACTCGGAATTTCAAATATTAATTTTTTATTTTAATTAGTACATTGAATCGTTTAAAGGGTTTAAAAATTATATATATATATATATATATATATATATATATATATATATATATATATATATATATATATATATATATATATATATATATTTGAATATATTAGGACTTATTAGGACAATACATTTCAGCTGATAATTGTTTTGTAAATATTATTTGTATTTAATGGCATTTGGCTGGTAATTTAACGTGTACGGTACATTCACTACTCAGATGCTTCTGCTCTGCCACTGCACAATTGTTATGGTTAGTAGTGACGGTTATGTGGTAGTGTGTAGTGTAGTAGGAGAGCTGGTATACATCTTGGAGTTGGTATTTAAGGCATTATAAAACCTTGTACAATGGTTCTTTTATAATATCCAACACAAAAATGCAGACCTGGCTAAAGGGTAGCGGGGCTAAACCGACACCGAAGATGTTAACAGAGCAATATTTATATACAAAAGAAACCACTTTTAAAGAGACAGCTCATTTTGCTAGGACATTCTACATAAGTGCAAATGAACAGTGGTATGGGTAAGTTAAAGTGCAAGAGAGAGCGTATATCGGCCGCTGTCTCAACTGAAAGACGTTGCGGTTTAAGCTAAAGTGGAAGTTAATAAAACAATTGATTTAATTAGTCACCAGAGGATACATGAAAAAACGTTTAATTTACTGATATATATTAGGTATAAAAATATAAATTTGCTATAAGCTTTTTTATTTATATTAAATAAATTATATTTTTTTAAAGTACTTATCCCTACTCCAAAATACTCAGTAGGTTTGTTTGTTATTCAGAAAGAAGAAAGAATGTACACTATTTTGAACTTTTTTATGTACGGCTTACTTATTGAATGTGCATATTAGGAGTAGGTGTAAACAAAAAGTGTAAAATAGTGTAAACTATTTTTGAATAACAAACAGCCCTAGTCAAGACCTTATGGGTGCTCTAAGTCACGTGGTTTGGAGATTACACCGTCTTTCAGCTGAGATAGCGGCTGCTTTACGCTATCTTGTACTTCAACTTAAGGGGCGTCCATTTATTACGTAAGGCATTTAGGGGACGGGGGTTCGAGCCGAATATCAACTATTAATACGTGGGGAAGAAGGAGGGTCTCGGCAAATATCACGTAATTTTTTTCGCGCAAGACAGAGTGAAAAATTGCGAGAAAACTTGGTTTATTTACTTAAATATAGCTAATACGATAAGTTATCTTACATAATGATATTTTTTACTATGATTGTAGACTACGTTCTTAGAAGTTTTAAATATTAGTCTTAACTAGTCTCAAATAAAAATAATTAGGCAAGTTTTACGCTAAAAATACGCATTTTGAAAAATCTCACGTGAGATTGGAAGCCAAATTTCACGACATCTCTTTAAAGGGGGAGGGGATCAGATTAGAGGAGGTGGAAAAATTGCCAAATTCGCCTCACTTAATTATGGGGTTATACCTAGTCGGGATTTTTAGGTTTTTTTCTTTAATTTTAATTTTAGAAAGTACATACATACGTATGTCAAGTACATTGTCTGAAAATTTTAAATTGATCCGGTAAATATTTCCAAAGATATACGCATATTTGTATGGACCTCTTTAGGCGCTAGACCCGTATTTTGAAAGTTCAAACGCGTTTATCTCGAAACTATGTTTTCGATGTCGGTGAGCATGATTTCTCCGAAACGGCTTTACAAAATTTTACAAAATCTTCTTAGGTATATTTCCCAGGTGTTAATCGAATAAGTAAGATTTCTGAAAACTATTTAGACTTTTTTAAACTTTTTTAAAGTTGAAAATTTCTTAGAAAATCGAATTTTTTGAGAAGTCTTTTTTTCAAAAATCAAAATTTTGACTACTTCTTCGATTATTACCTGCATTTATCTATTAAGTAATTTTTTTGATTTTTTTTTTTAAATAACCCAAACCAAAGATATCTTGTTCACCAATGGACACCTTTTTTTAGAGGACCTCCAGGAGATCGTCTACAGCTTAGAAAATTCGTTACATATACATGTATTTCTCACATTTGTTTAATGGACTGCCTCTTCATAAAATTTAAAAAAAAAACTAATTTTTTTTAAGTTTTCAACTAGGTATAACCCCTTAATGGATGCCTTCTTATCCCACGATGTTCACTCGCACTTATGTATTACTTTCTCGATCAACTGACAGAATTTTCCCCTCGTAATGATCTGTCTCTCCATTTGTATATAAATATTGCTATGTTAAAACCTCAAAGAACTGGTTTAGCCCCGCTTTCCTTTCAGCCAGGTCTACGTTTTTGTATTTAAATATTATTAAAAAACTATTGTGCAAGTTTTCATAATGCCTCAAATACCCACTCTAAACTGTCTACCAGCTCTCGGACCATAGCTCTGAAATTAAATTTAACTTAATTCGAGCGCCTTACGGTTATCGTGTGCCATTTTAATCTATATGAATTTAGAAATACGTCTACCTTTACAGATAACCCTCAAATACAAAACAAACCTAATTAGATAAGTAACTAAACGACCAAGTTCAACGTTAATAAATAGAAAAACCTGTTACCCACCTATTTGCATATACAC